>JAURVB010012207.1:0-71800 GCA_033002965.1 Piper betle | reverse complement strand
TATGGCACATCGCCAACATTAATATTGTGCGAGTTGAAATAAGTAGCCCATTAGGATATGGGTTCAGGAAAATATGTGTATCGTTGGGTTTAATATGCCAGTTTGGGTCTAGTTGAATTGTGTTTTTTCTATTAGCCAACAAATATAACCCCTAAGTGGTTCTTTATGATGCCGTTCGTAAGTCAAGTATTTTCTCTTGTTCAAGAATCAAAGAATTAAGAATTATGTTTGCTTTCTATAAATAGATTACAAGGAATACCAAATCCCATTCATCTCCGATTTAAAGAAGTCGACATGAACACTATGCAGGATTAATAAACTTGGAAGCAAGTAAAATGAGAAACTATGTATCCATACAGATAAGAGAATTCAAATGCTTATTAGGGAGGTACTTAGAATCATGACTTGACGTGATCTCCAGCGACAAGCAAGAGGAGGATGCGGAGGCAATGGTGCGATGCCATACATTATCTTGAGAGAGTCCAGGTAAGATTTTCCATTAAGTTCCTTGGTAGATTGATCAAGGAATTGTTATTTTGTTGTCACCTCAAACTGAGCAGACATTTGCTCGTTTACCATTATCGTGGCTGGTCCAATCTCTGATTCAATATTGGGACCAGAATGTTGACAATATCTCCTGGGCTGAGTTTTTACATCTCTTTTAGTTCAATCTTGCCCCAAAAGCCCATTTCAGTTTTTGCAAGCTTTTCTAGCTCCATTGCCTACTATTATAACAATTTCCTGCAATTGAATTGGGATTTAAGACAGTGTCCAAGAAAAGAAGTTTAGCCTGAAAAATGGTGGTAGGGGGAGAAGATGGGTTTCCCTTGGACGCGGTGGATTATAAAAACTGCAAGATTATATCTTTGGGTCTATTAACCGATAACTAGGGAGAAACAAATGAAAGAGAAGAATTAGTGATATTTTATGCTGGGTAGATCTGCGGGTGATCTTTCCATTTCCTTTTTGTAGATTGATTCTCTAGTCGTTCCAAAATATTTTTCTTTTTCCCAGTACTTACATAAGTATAACGGAAAACCCCTGTAAAAACTGTGAAGATTGTTTTTAAAAATAAACGCTTTGTCTCAGGGGGCAAGCAGAGTCTCTGGAGTCCAGAATTCATGGAGTTCCCGTATAGAGGTAGGTTTTTTATACTTTGCCGTATTTAGATTAGTGAATAGTTTGCTGTATTTTGTTTAATCGAACTGAGTCCCAAATTGTTGTTATTTTTTATGAAGCAAATCCAATTTGTAAACATACCAAAATCAACATTTGCAAGTGCGTAATAAACTACACCTTAAATCTATCATGTCAATTCATTTAACAATTGAGCTGCAAGTTGTACTGTAAATTACTATAGTTCCCTATTTTGTACTGTAAATTACCATAGTTCCCCAGCCTCGCACGCCACACCATTTTTTGACATTTCAGATGCATTGGTGAGGTCTATTTTATCATATGAAGAGCAAAAAAAGCCAAATTAGAGCATCCAAATTTGGGCATGTATTTCAAGATGAGCAAAGAATCTACTTATTTGTATTTTTATATCAAACCTTATCAAATAGTGAATTGTGCAACAAACCCACCATGGATTGATTTGGAAACTCATATTAAGCCAAAGGAACCATGTAGAAAAGCACTTGTGTCTCACTTTATTTTTCCGTGTTTGTGATCATTATTTAATAGGTAAGAGTGCAATGGCGTGTAATCTCTAACATCACTTGAACCTAAGCGAACAACCACATTCTTCATCCTTCAAATAAAACAATAACTATAATTAACCTATGTCTAAAGAAATATAATATTATATATGCCAGTTGTTTTCACATATTTATGTGCTAACCAATCCACTAACATGATGAGTTAAAACACTGTCCTTCATTAGCCGATTCTTCTTGTTCTTCTCGGACAGCTCTATACAATCTTCTAGGTCACATGTGTTCAAGAGTTCTAGTGCTCCATCCCTTGCTCGCTTCATCACTCCCTTGTATCATTGTGGTGCAGCCTTCGATCGTGGTCCATCCTTCGGCCTCCATGTATACATGCCCTGAATTTAAATTTATAAAATTATTACCAAGTAATACATTCTTAATTTTCAACCAATGTGAATTGCATGCTTATGTAACTTACCATCTACTATCAGCACCAAAAATCCTTAACATCAGGAGGAAAGTCACTTGACCTTGAGCAAGCTCCATTAAATCCCCTTTTAATTGTAACATTAATTTGTTTGGGCATATTTGGATCAAGAAGCCTATAAGAAAAATGAGATTAGAACATGGAAAATAAAGATATGTAATAAAATGAGGTAAAAACAATTAAAACACATGTTTACCTCCCCGGAAGCGGATGAAGCAGATCTTTGTATTGGACTTGTTACTTAGCGCATGCGTACTAGTCTCTTAAACCTGTTTCATTCTCAACTCAGGGCTTTCCACATCTTAAAAATGTTAAAGACATCTAATTTTTCTTAATTGTGTAGATCCACGTCTTCCTACTATAGAGATTACCTCCAAAAGTTATATCATGGGCTGGTCCCCAAACATCCGTATGAACTAACTCCAACCTTTTGGATTTCATCTCTCGCCCACCCTTTGTAAACCTGATCCGTTTCTGTTTACCTAAAACACAGTCTTCACAAAAACCAAAGTTAGAATCAATTATACCTGTTAAAACCTTCTTTGAATGTAAGATCCTCATCCCACTCTCGCTCAAGTGACCAAGCCTTCTATGCCATAACGTTATCATGTCATTCTTCTCAACTGCCAAAGGAACAAATTGATCTACCTTGGTAGACAATGGGTAAAGTGTACCCACCGTCTTCCCCTTGATCACCACCAATGCTCCTTTGCTGATCTTCCACTGATTATTTTTGAATGTGATCTTATAGCCCTCTTGATCCAGCTTGTTAACAGAAATAAGATTTTTCTTTAATTCAGGTATATACCTGACCTCCTTGAGAATAAGTTTACCTTCATCATGCATCTTCAATTGAATTACTCCTTTACCTTTAATTTTGCACTTCTGATCATTGCCAATTGTTACATATCCACAATCACTCTTGACAAAATCACAAAACCATTCTTTGTGAGAAGTACAATGAAATGAAGCACCTGAATCAATATACCATGTATCTATGTTGTAATCAACATGAGCAAATAAATAAAATTTCTCTTCTTGACCATCAAGAACATTAGCTACATTTTTGACTCACTTGGGACAATCCTTCTTTAAATATCCTTCCTTGTCACAAAACCAACAAGTAGGCATACCTTTGAATTTTCCTTTGGATTTAGAGTGCCCTCGATTTTTAGGACCTCTACTTTGACTTCTTCCTCTTTCTTTGCCCTTGCTTTTGTCCACTGACAAAGCTGTGCCTGAGATAAACGGTGTGCTATCTACTATGCTTCTCTTCATCATCTCCTGATTCAAGATTGCACCTAGCACTTCATCAAACTTTAGTTTTTCTTTTAATGCATTACTTATAGATGTAATCACCGTATCCCAACACTCCGTCAAAGAACACATGAACATTAAAGATTTAATATCCTCACTAAAAGTCAACTCCACGAATTCAAGTTGTGCCCAAATTTTATTGAAATCATTCAAATGATTAGCAATAGATTTACCTTCAGGCATCTTTAAAGAGACAATTTTCCTCAACAAAAATAACCTGTTAGAGGCTGATGACTTCTCATAAACACCATCTAATGCCTCCATCAACCCTTTGACGGTCGTCTGTTTGGAGACATTAAATGCCACCGACTGTGTTAAATACAATCAGACGATGGCTAAGGTTCGCCTATCCAATAAGGTCCACTCCTCGGCTGACATTGCTTCTGGCTTGGAACCTACAAGCGGTTGATGTAGTTGCTTTTCGTATAGATGATCCTCAATCTGCATCCTCCACCATTGATAATTTGTTCCATCAAATTTCTCAATTTTCCAGTCTTGAACTGTCCGCCATGACTCCCACTCAAATCAAGATCCGATTGAATGAGACCCAAACTTCCCACAGACGGCGCCAATTAGTGAAGAAAAATCCCCAAAATTGGAGATCAACCACAGCGAACAATAGTAATGGGAAAATTAGACTTGAGAAATAAGATAAAACAAACCACAATAGAGCAGTAGATTTAACATGGAAAACCCTCCTTCAATCGAGAGACAAAAACCACGGGCAACAACGAACAATTCACTACTTCAACCAAAGATACAATCATCAAATATATATAGAGATGTACAAGAAGATTACTCACACACCCTATACTATTGAGATTACAAGATTTCACTCTCTCTCAATACTCCATATAAGATAAACTCATGAATATTTTCCCCCTCTTCTTTTATCTCTCATATCTCTCCTATCTCTCTTTTTCTTGTCTTTTCTTTTGCTTGTCTTTCCTTCTTAAAATGAGGCAAATGAAGCTCAATTTATAGAGAAACTTTGAGACCCTTCAATCTCTATGAAACTACAAACAGTTACCTCTGCTAACATTCTGAGAATGCTTTCGAGACCCTTCAATCTCCATAGAACAACTAACAGCCACCTCTGTTAATATTCCGAGTGTGACAATGGGCTATATATCATTAATACAATTACACATATTAACACATTATCCTATGAATTAAAATCCAATAACAAACTTTCACATGATGCTTGATAATAGAGAAAGCAAAGAGAAGTCTTGACCAACCTAATTTGGAGTGCCCGTACGACACAACTACCAGCAAGGACCTCCACACACCTAATGAAGAAAAACTACTACGACTACCAAAACCATGAATATATGCATGTATGTGATGATGTGTGAAACTTTGTATGGAAGACTATGTGTGCTCCCAACCCACAACAAAACAACATGGCAAGCAACAATGCACAAAGCAAAACCAGCATACAAAATTCATACACAAGAGGGCTAATCAATCCATCCAAAATGAGCCCTTAAGCAAGACTTAAACATTATGTTAAGTTATATTTATGATTAAATGGAACCAAAATTAACATTGAGCAAGTTAGCATTCACATACACAATTGTATTATAACTTACTCTTTTAAAATTTTAGTTAACTGTTAGTTAACTAATCAGACAAGTGCTAATATCTTTTATGAGTTGATATAACTACCTCATAGTTAATTAGGGCTAGCCTAGGTGATTAAACATTAATTTGTAACCTTATTTTTTTTAAGTGCCAATCTAATTATCCTTAAATTCGGAATTAAAATTAGCCTAAATTCTAAAATGAAATAAAATTTTATTTTCACCTCCATTTTCAGTTTTGAAAGTTCCCTAGGGTCATTAGTAACTTAGTTTAGGTGTTTCTATGACGTCAATATTTTCGATAAAATTTCACTTGAACACTCAATATTTATGAGGTAGACAATGCGCCATTGGATGACCATGCTCGTACAACTCCATTAGGTGATGATGTTAATCCAGTCACCCAGCCTGATGGAGATGCCACTAAGACGCCAACTAGTAGGCAACAGCCACAAGGACCAAATAGGCCACATGTGCTAAGTACCGAAGTCCAATCCAAAGATCTGTTTCATCCCCTTATGGGGAGGTAAACCTGTGTTTTAATTGTTTTTACCTCATTTTATTACATATCTTTATTTTTCATGTTCTAATCTCATTTTTCTTATAGGCTTCTTGATCCAAATATTCCCAAACAAATTAATGTTACAATTAAAAGGGGATTTAATGGTGCTTACTCGAGGTCAAGTGACTTTCCTCCTAATGTTAAGGATTTTTAGTGCTGATAGTAGATGGTAAGTCACATAAGCATGCAATTCACATTGGTTGAAAATTAAGAATGTATTACTTGGTAATAATTTTATAAATTTAAATTCAGAGCATGTATACATGGAGGCCGAAGGATGGACCACGATCGAAGGCTGCACCACAATGATACAAGGGAGTGATGAAGCGAGCAAGGGATGGAGCACTAGAACTCTTGAACACATGTGACCTAGAAGATTGTATAGAGGAAGGCCGACATAAATAGATTTAGTCAAAATTTGAGAGAGGCTCATTTATGATCACTGGGCAACCAACATATTCAGAGAGCTGTCCGAGAAGAACAAGAAGAATCGGCTAATAAAGGACAGTGTTTTAACTCATCATGTTGGTGGATTGGTTAGCACATAAATATATGAAAAACAACTCGCATATATAATATTATATTTCTTTAGACATAGGTTAATTATAGTTATTGTTTTGTTTGAAGGATGAAGAACGTGCGGTTGTTCGCTTAGGTTCATGTGATGTTAGAGATTACACGCCATTACACTCTTACCTATTAAATAATGATCACAAACACGGAAAAATAAAGTGAGACACAAGTGATTTTTTACATAGTTCCCTCGGGCTTAATATGAGTTTCCAGGTCATTCCATGGTGGGTTTGTTCAGCAATTCACTATTTGATAAGCTTTGATGTAAAAATACAAAAAGTAGATTCTTTTCTCGTCTTGAAATACGTGCCCAAATTTGGATGCTTTAATTTGGCTTTTTGGCTCCTCATAGATGAAATAGACCTCACCAAATGCATCTGGAATGTTAAAAAATGGTGAGGTACCATGTTTAGTGTGAATCAGAAAGCGGGAAGGCCGTTAAATTGCTTCGAAAGTTTGCATTAGTCAAATCGGATCGGACCAGGGTCAAGTCGGTTTCAAAAATAACTGGACCGGATCAGGTTAGAGATCTGGACCGGGTGGCGTGCGAGGCTGCAGGACCGAGACTAACTGCACCGGAGGCGAGTAGGAACTGGGTCTCAGGCACGGTCAGGAGTAGACAAACTCGGTCACGTGCATGCCGGTACTACCGCCATGCATGCACAGGTAGTGCAACGCCAAGGGGTAGGGCTCCGACGGCTGTGACCGACTCCAGACACCACCTAGAACGATGGATCAAGGCAAGAGGAATTGGATGGTTGTGCTCCAATGACCGGAGGTAGCACCGGTCGCCCGCGAGATCGCCAAAAAGTGCCCGGCGATAAGGATATTGTCTGGACTGTGGGCGCTTTTTCTGTCGAGTGGGAGGTAGTCAGCGGCGGAGCATGGTCGCGTATTGTAGCCAACGAGTTTAATGAACGTCAGATTCTGGTCGGAGATGGCTCTGGTCGGCCGGACGGCAGCCCGAAAGATGACAGCAGGTGGCGGCTTCCTTGTCCTGCAGGATCTTTCTAGTGGTTTTCCAACGATGGGGTGTGGCGGCAACATCTGAGGAAGGCTTGGACGTGGAGGAGGTAGCATGGGCTTCATGCCGGTAGTCTTTGACTGGCCGGGGATGGTGCCGATCAGCTAGAAGAGTGCTCACAAGTGGCGGCTTTGGTCTGTCACCTTGCTCCATCGAAGGCTTTGGGCGCAAATTCTGGTTGCTTCGATGGGGTACAATGGCCGCGACTTGTCCAGAAGCGAAGGTGATGTTGTGGGCTACATGTCGGGCACCGATGGCTGGTCGGGGTTGGCAGGAAAGTCGCTAGAAATCGACTCCAAAACCTGCAAAACAGAGAATGGGTTATCCTCCTCGTTGCCGGCAGACTTGGGGGCCTAGTTTCCGGCAGTCGCGTGCTCCAACAGATGCAGGGGATCTCCTCGAATAGAGAGGGGTCTTCCATTCATGTCGGTAGCCTTGGATGGCTTCCGCAGGTCTTCCTCCTCCCCAATTGAGCTTCTGACAACCGGTCTGATTGGGTTTATCCCACGATCCCAAACAAAATCCCCGTTCAGAAGTAAGGACGAGGAGTATCAATTAAAATAGACATACCATACCAATTTGAATAGAAACATCCTCTTAATACGGACAGACCCACATTTGACGTGGAAAACCCTATTTTTAAGAAAATACCACTGGGACACATAGATTAGATAAAATTTACTATAACTAAATTTTGATACAAAAAATATCTACCGGAGAATAAACTCCTTAATACCAATTTATTGTAATTTCTAAAGAATTTATATTAGTTACAACTGAAAATAGAGAATAGTGGATTAGAACTTGTAAATTAAGATTGACAATTACAAATAAATTTTAATCACATATTTACTTTTTTATCCACATTTCTCTTCATCACACTTCTTCTCCACCAAAAGAAGAAAAATGTCAGTATGTTGCTTTTATTTTCTTCACACAATATAAAACGCATTTTCTAAAAAAATTTTGATTTTGCCCAAAATAAAATTATCTTTTTATGAATTTACGAAAGAAGGACAACCTAACCGACCCAGTCTTCTGCTCTTCGCTCGGCCTCTTCCTCCCTCTCTCGCTCATGGAATCATAGAAGGGGGTGAAAGGGAAGAGGGGGATGCTTGAAGAAGGTTCTAGATTCACCTTCGGATAAACATGGGAGAGACGTGGAAGCGGTAAGGAGATAGAGTTCCCTTTCACCTCCATTGCTCCAACTCACGTCCCAGCACTCCTCTCCCATCTTTTCTCTTCTTTTATTTATTTATTAGTAGGTTGGCCCCACATTTCATAAAAATTCAAAGCGAACAAATTTATTTAAGTTCTTAGCCAATGAAGGTGAAAGACCTATGCGAGCCTGTGCCTTAGTCGTTTTGTTTGAGCACAGACAAAGATAAAGGTCTATATGCAAATAAGAATTCTGAGGCAGTCGTTGTAAGGATTTGATTTCTATTTTAATTTTTTCTTCTTCACTTCATAGATATGACTATAATTGCACAAGTTCTTATTTGAATCCGTAGGGGTTGCCACACTGAATTTAACAAGTTGGATGGATGATAAGATTGTTATGATACATCATAATGCAGATTTGGAAATCTTCTTATCTTTTCTTTTTCTGATTTCCTATGAATTGATGAATCCATAGAATTGGGTTGTGTGACCTTTTGATCATGAAGAAGATACGAGTAGAAGCAGCAAGCTTGATAGAGTGGACAACGAAATCTGATTTTTTAACCCGTCTGTACTCGTTCAGCTAGTCCAACAAAATGATTTAATAGCTCAAGTGAAGTACTGTTCTGAAAATATAATTTTCTTTCTCTTCGGAATTTGATGCTAAATTCAGTGTGACATTATGATTAATCTTGTCCAACCCGGTAGAACTTGGCTGGACCAAGCTTTGTGTATTAGCCACAAATTTGTAATTACTTCATGAATTGGATTATTTGAAGTTTTGATTATGAAGATATGACTAAGCAGCTAGATTGATGAAATTGGCAATGAAGTCTAAGTTTCTAAATAGCCTATTTTTGTGTTTTTCCTTTGTGTTTGCTTTTTAATTTCCGGAAAGAAGATTATAGGTTATTTAAAGCGTAGCGTGGTCTTGGCCAGAGAATATTGGGATTTGGTGGTTCTAGAAATATTGGTTTAGTCAGTATAATGTGAAATTTGTACTATTTGATGGAATGAGCGAGTATAATGTTGGTGAAATATTGCGAAAATGTGTTATTTTTGTAAAATATATTTATTTATACTCTTATTAGCTACTTATTGGGAACGCATCAAGTCTACTTAGAGTACCGACCCTTCTTCTCGGCCACTAGTCGTTGAACTTGATGCCTACCACTTTGTAGTTAGAGAGCCAAATAAAGGCTGGTATTATGAATTGAGTTTTGCTCTTACTCCAGTTCATCATCTTCTTGGATGGTGCTTAGGAGAGTCATATGATTCTACTACTGATCCATCTGATGATGCCAACTCCACTTTCACACTCTCAGTCTTATGAGTGTTTGCTCCGTTGATTTGAGAAGTTAGAGACTTGTGAGTAGGACATGCATGCTCTTATTTAGACTTAGTGACCATTCCCGTTGATGTATACTTATTTATTTGATATATTTGACACATTGATTAATTTGATAATTGACTTTTATTATATATTTTTATAATTTATGATGTTCCGTAAAGTTATGTGCTACTTTATAATATTTTGATAATAGTTGTCACGTGATTAATTTATTTATTATATTTAGCGGGGCCTTATCGTCTACATAGGGTTCGTTCCCTTTGCTCGAAGCAGACTGTTTTGACTTTGCTTCTACGTGCAAAAGTATTACAAGCAACCTTGTATATTGGGTGGGTGGGAATGCTGTACTCATTTGGTAAGGAAGTACACCAGCGCATATATGCAAATACTTAATGCCAACCATATCAACCAATAATAATATCCGCAAGTTGTAGGATGACAAAGCAATAAGAACCGCAAGTTGTATATGACAAAGCAAAGAACCGCAAGTTATAGGATGACAAAGTAATAATAACCACAAGTTATAGGATGACAAAGCAATAAGAACCATAAGTTATAGAGCTGACAATGAATATGATGTATGCATAATATATAATATATGGAGGGGTAGTTGTGGTGAACTAAGGGCAAAAAAACTTTAATCTTATGCATCTGATTACAAGGACGTCTTAGATATATTATTTTCAAATAAAGTAATAATAAACTTTGATTTGATCTCAGACGGTCTAGATTTATTGTTTTTAACAAAAAAATGACCGCCTAGCCGTGCGGTCAAAGATCCTATCATACCTGTGGCCAATCCCCTCTCCCGAACCGTATCCCCCTTTCCAGATATAAGAACTGCATGTTGTAGGATGACAAAGCAATAAGAACCGCAAGTTGTAGGATGACAAAGCAATAAGGACTGCACGTTATAGGATAACAAGCAATAAGAATAGCAAGTAATAGAAATCGCAAGTTATAGGATGACACAACAATAATAACCACAAGTTGTAGGATGACAAAGCAATAAGAACTGCATGTTATAGAGCTGACAATGAAAATGACCTATGCATAATATATAATATATAGAGCGGCTGCTCTTGTGAGCCAAGAGCAAAAAAACTTTAATCTTAGGCATCTAATTACAAGGACGTCCTAGATATATTATTTTTTAAAAAATAATAATAAACTTTGAACTGATCTCGGACAGTCTAGATCTATTGTTTTCAACAAAAAAAGAAACAATCGCCTGGCCGCGTGGTCAAAGATCCTGTCATAGCTGTGGCCGATCCCCGCCTCCCTAACCGTCTAGCCCCAGTCGCAGCAGGACGAACGTGTCCGCGGCTGGGGAGGGGAGGAGCGGGGTAGAGGAGGGGTGGAGTCAAGGTGGAGCGGGTACGAGTAGCAGCAGCAGCAGGACAGCGGCCGTGGCGTCATTGGGGGAGTTTAGTTTTTTTAAAATAATAATAATAATAGATTTGGGCCATCTTTATAATCAGACGGTCCAGATCAAGCTCAGGGCTGCGGGGTGACTCATAGGCAACTTGCCTGTGCTTGAGTTTGATATCAGCCGTTGGATTCTATCCTACAGCTGCAAATGTATATTTCTGAAGCTCGTTGGACCGGGGTGGCGCCCTCTCCCCACCCTCCCCGGCCCTCAGCGACAAGTTGCCGGCGAAGAGATACGAGCCATCGTTGCCCCCAGTGTACGCCGTCGTCCCCAACCCCACCATCGTCAAACCCCGACATCCCTAGCTACCAGCTGCACGTCCACGGTCGGTGTGACCCACCGGCGCTCATCCCACTCCACATGACCAGTGTCAAGATGGAGCTCGACTGCTACCTCGACCGCGTCTTCATCTCCATGCAGGGGTCGTGGCGGGTGCACTGCGTGATGGCCAGCCGGAGCTGCGATTGCCGCGTCGTCGTCCCCATGGGCGATCAGGTACTTTGTTTGATTGTTGATTTGAGGGTGGGATTTTTTGTGGTTTGCAATTTTTCTGGTGTCCTCAACGAGGTATGATTTGGCTAACAGGGTTCAATTCTAGGTGCCGAGATCGAAGTCGCTGGAAAATCATACGCCACTAAGATTTTGCAGGCGGATCAAACGCAGGATATGGAGAAAGAGGGGAAATTGGAGGAGGGGAGCGTTTTGAAGTCCAATGTGTTCTCGGTGACGGTTCAAAGGGTGAGAAGTTGGAGTTGGTTTGTTCATTCTTCTTTTTGGTTTCTTTTTGTGAACTTGATGATTATTCTTTCTTGCTAACTTGCTGTAGAGATTGATGGGGGGTCGATTCTGTCGATAAAAGTTAGATGGTTTCAGCCATTGTTGTACGAGCATGGCCAATTCTGCATCGCTGTTCCGTTTTCGTTCCCCGAATTTGTGAACCTGTTTAGTAGGAAGGTTGCGTTGATTGAAAGCATAAGCTTGAGCTTGAACACGAGGTTTAATAAAGAGGTCATATTGAAGGGAACGAGTCATCCTATGAAGGTGTAGTTGCTTCCCCTCTGTTTGGATTTCCATTTTCCCGATGTGTGATGTGAAGCTAAATGTTGCATGAATTGCTTTCTTTTTCACAGGATACCAGCATCAAAATCTGAAGTTGGGCTTCCAGTATGATGCCCAGGTTTCGTCATGGTCAAAAATGGATTTCAGTTTTTCATTCGAGGTATCAAGTTGTTCTGTCCTTTGGGACAATACCTTATTTCTTGCTCCCAACTATAAGCTCGTTGCAGCAGTCGACGAGGTTAAGCTCTGTCTCAGCTACAAAATGGTCCAATAGTCCTGGGTTGAAGTTGCCGGCAGGAAACAACGGAAGTCTCAAATGGAGAACTATAGTCGGCGACGTCGCAAAAGCTGCAGCTTTGATCGAGGCGATGGCAACAGTGGATTCACGGGCAACCGTCGCCTCACTAGACTGCCTCCCGCCTTCATCCTGTCAGCAACTGTCTCCTCACCGGCGGTGGCGTGACGCGGCAAAACAAAGGGGGGAGAAGGAAAGGGCAATGATAATTTCGTAATAAAAACTTAACTCCGCTCCCGACTCATGTCAATATTATTCATAAATTAAAAAAATAAAATAAAATAATTTCGTAATAAAAATTTAACTCAGTCTCAACACAAGTCAATATTAAGAAATAAATTTAAAAAATAAAATAAAATAATTTCATAATAAAAACTTGATTCTCTCTACTAGAGTCAATATTTACGAAATAAATTTTAAAAAATAAAATAATTTCCTAATTTCGTATATAAAGTATAGTTGTAGATGCTGGGAAACATTGTCTTGTATTTTTGTGCATTGTTTAGAATGTAATCTTCTGTAATATTATTAAATTATTATAATTTTTTGTATTTATAATATTTTTAATATTATATCTATATCACTTGAAACACAATCATGATATCAAAATTCAATGATACCATTTTTTGTCTGTTTATATAATTATAACATCTCAAATTTTCATTAAATTTTGACTACGTAGAATCTTGATGGATTCGAACCATCATCTGTCAAGAATTTCTTAAGTGTTTTGCCAATTTTGAGCTAAAGATCTACAACAATTTATGTCGTTGAAATTGAAAGGTTAATATCATTCCAACTTTCATGGCAGATATACACAAACCTAAAGAAACTTGCATATACATTGCTTTCTAATACTTGGCTAAAGGAATGACAAATTTCTGAAAGACTCGCACTAATAAAAAGTAAACTTCTCAATGAAGTACATGAAAAACCAGTAAATGGAGAGAAGATTTTGCATGACATCAATTAGCAACATACAAGAGTCAGTAATCGAGTTTGCTTGTATTGTATTTGTGGGTCCGATAAAATGGCCAGAGACAGCAAGATATAGTAAATAAGAAAAATGTTGAAATCAGAACTGCAGCTTGTAGTATTAAATTTCAAAAGTTATAAAACCAATCATGAGAACGCAACATCATTCTAGAAATTGGATAGCAATTGAGAAGTTGCAATTTGCAGATAGTACATATTACTTCATCAGGACAAATGAAATAAAATGTGTACAAATAATCCTTTTTCCTCGATAATATTCGTAAAACCACTACGACTGTAAGAAAATCTTATCAGTATATAAGTCAGCACATCAGATGCTTTAAGGTACAGAAAGTGAAAATATAGCCTACACCTCTGTAGACGTGCCGAAATGTCCAAGTTACATTGTGCAAATCTCTGGCAACCAGCTCCTGCGCTGGTGGTTGCATTGTGAAACTCCTGCAAATCTCATAGCCAATGAGAATTTGCTATTTGGTAGCATACATATTAAGCTAATCGCACTACAAGTTGAAAAGCAAACTCAAGGAAAATGAGAATACTAGAGGTGGAAAATACTTCTCAGCTGCTCGACGAGGTACAGAAAATCCTCCATGCGTACTAGTGTCACTCGCAGTAAGTGTTTTACCAAAAAATTCAGCAGGTTGCTTGCTCTGCTTCAGCCCCATATCCGATGCCAGAAATGTATCTTTATCATACTAAAGAAAAACAACATGGGATCAAAATATACACAGATAGATCCTAATAGTATTTGTCATCCTTCCTCTACTCTTCTGGAAACAAAGGAATGTGACTTCTGCTGTCTTGTTTTCAGAATATATTTTTGATTAATAGCTTGGCTGTGTTCGCGAATGACTTTCTTGTCGAACACCACAGCCTTATCTTCTACATAGGGTTCTTTCCCTTTGCTCGAAGCAGTACTTGCTTATAGACCCAGCATAAAATATCACTAATTCTGCTCTTTCATTTGTTTCTCCCCTAGTTATCGGTAAATAGACCCAAAGATATAATCTTGCAGTTTTTATCATCCACGCCGACAATGCTGCCCCCTTTTCGACCTATTTCCGACTAGCCTCTAGCCAGACTCCTCAGACCGCCACCACCATCGTGATCCTCGTTGCATTGGTCGTCGATCCCGACGGGCGACCCCAGCCGCACTACCGTCGGCGTTTTTTGGCAACGAGTACAACTGCCCCCAATCTTGGCCTGTGTTTGTGCCTGCGTCGTCTGTGCCCGCATCTGCATCTGCCTACCAGATCTTGTTCACCACCCCGCTAGCCCATGTTTGAGTCCCCTAATCCAATCATGTCCGCCCAGTCAACTCAACCCATTTTTTAATTAACCAAGACCAGTTGCTTTATCTTATTTGGTTCGGTCTGGTTTAGCTCATTTTTGAACCGTTTTTGTCAATTCTTACACTATTTTTGGTAATTCGAGAACATTTATATTAGTTTAAATGCAAATTCACATGATTTAGCATATTTAGATGTTATGATTATTTTTCCTTATTTATTTATTTATTTATTTATTTTTAATTATTTTATGTGTTTATTGTATATGATGAATGTTTACATGATTATTTGTTATTATTAATATTATATTTATTTATTAATATTAGTTTTATTATGTTTAATAAATTGTGTATGTGTGTGTGTGTGTCTATATATATATATAAATATATATATATATATATATATATTATATATCTATTTGCTTGTTCGGGTATATGTTATTATTTATTTGTATTTTATTATGTATTCTTGTATTGTATAACTATGATATTATTATTATTCATGATTATTGAGTATTAAATATTTATTTATTTATTTATTTATATAGTTATTAATTATTTAATTATTTATATATTTACTAATACGAATATATATAATATTTACTCGTGTATAGTCGTGTATTTATATAGTATAAGTATATTATTATTTTTGATTAGAGTATTATTTATATTCATGTATTTATTATTTACCTAATTATCTATGTGTGTATTTATTTATTTTTTATTATTGTGTCTCAATTTGCGTGCCAAGTGTTTAGTTGTAGCCTTGTTAGCACTATTTTCTTTATTAGGATATATTGATGATATGAGCACACACCACGAGCATGCAACATATAAAGATATTAGTATTTTTTTAGCAGTGGGTTCTGATGTAGGTCTCGGAGTTTGAGCTCACTCGTAGATGTGTAGATGTGCTCGGAGGTTGGACCACAGGTCCATAGGACTCTCCTCTCTACTTGACTCCTTGCGTGTAGAGTTTAATTATGTTTTAGACGTAGGACGACATTGGCAGTGTTTTATCGAATTCCTCTGATGTCTGGCTATTTAGCTATGTTTATATACATGTTTAATAAAACTACAAAGGATGAGATCACTTACTAGTTTTTCAAATTGAAGCTCCAAAAATATATAATATAAGCCTCTTCCCTAAGCCTATTATATAAGTACGCGCATTTTTTGTAGATTTCACGAATAAGAGAATGGGTGGTATAGAGATATATATGGACTGCAGTAGTACTCCTTCAAACCCAGAGGTAGTGCGGTGTATGAGGGTAATGCATAATGTAGCACATTTTTGGAATTTTTAGTACTAACTTAACTGTTCCTTTTGCCACTCGAGTACCATAGCAGGTGAAATATGGAAGATGTGAGGGCATAAGCATTGTGTGTATGAATATATACATAAGCCGTGCATGCGAGACACCACTTGCTTAAGTATGTTTGCTTACCGCCTAGTGTGAGGCAATCTTGAAGTTTTATAAGTCTTCATGGGTAATGAAATACCCACTTGTCAAACTGTATTAGTTATTTTTTGGACCAGTAATATTTGTTACTAACGTTTTTCATATAATATATGTACATCTTGCAAATCCTGAGTCGACTATGGTGGAAGGACAGATAAATGCTACACAGACTTGAACTCAATGCATTTATTTCTTTTCTTACTTTTATTTATATTTGATGTGTTTGATGCATATTTAACAATGTCTTTAATTCTCAAAGACCAAGTGGGTTGTTTTGATCTATTTTATCGATCGAGTCTTACCGACCAATAATTTTAAACATGACTCGACTCAATCGTAACATTTTTTACACGGTTCTTAGGTGAACCGAAATCGAGGTGTTACAGTTTAGTACAGTGCATGTCCGTATTAAAGGTGTCTGCCTAAGAGTACTCAATTTTTGTGCTCAAAGCCAGGAGAATTATGGAGGAAATGAGAGGTCTTAGGATATACTAGTAGTCCCGAAGGACTAGAAAAATGAAATGCGAAAATGTCGACAGAGGCATCAGCATCAGTAAAGCAGTCAGTTCAGGATGCTACCGGGTATGCAGCCTGGTGGCTCCTATAGTAGGTGCCCTTCATAGAGTTCTTGTGAAGTAAATGAATATTTTTCTTCATATGAGAGTTTGCTCTTATAGCTAGTTTAATATTAATTATATTTTGGACAATTAACATTCGTTATTCACGTGTTTTTATAATATATGTAGGTGATGAGCATCGGTTGGATGCGCCAACCTGGGTGGAGGAGCAATGATGTCTCTTGGACACATACTTGTCAAACGATAGAATGTTAATGTTTTGTTTATGTTATCATTATATTGAGAATGATGCGATGTAATGCAAGGTATGATAATATGATATGATATGTTATTTTCTTCAGTAGCAGAATTTCTAATTGTGACATTTGAATACATATATTTTAGTAATTGTACAACAATTAAGGCCCAGAATTTGATGTGAAAAGTGAATAAAATGCATAGGTCGGTCGAGACCCAAGCTTCCGAATGATTATACAATAGATTAGAATATTGTGTGAATGAAAATGTTTGATATATATATATATGTTTATACATGTTTGCTTAAACAAGGTGGCCCTTAATTACACTTTTAGTGGAGATTCTGTTTATTTTATTTTACGAATTTTATGGATTATATCATAGTTATTTTGGTACGTAAACCACTTGTCATATCATCTATGTAGTAGCATTTTAGGGTTTTTGTGCATTCATCTACGCAAACCAATTGACATCTTCCATCTTGAGGCACTGAGAGTAGATCCGCATGAATTAAGTTCAAGTTAATCAACCCAACTAGGACCAGTGACATTCTAGTTCGGTTCCCAAGCATGTGAACCCAATTTGGGGTATTACAACTCACCTCGGTTCTCCTCTCCCCTATGGATGCGATGTCTAAGCCTCACCCTTCCCTCTTCCTTGGCTTCCTTGTGGAGAAAACATCTTCCAACCCTTCTTCCTTCAAGATTTTGTGAATTTGGATCACATTTTCATCAGTTTTGCAAGGAAGAGGTGCTAGTTTGAGTTCTAGGGGAAAAAAAGGTGAAAAGTTAATAATTGAAACTTATATCTTAACTTCATGGAGTTCAAGCATGTATGTAAAATTTCAATTTTATTTACCGTCTAAATTGAATTAAGACATTATATGAACACCATCTTATACTGAAGGTAGGGAACTACCTTGAATATAGCAAGGTGCCCAAAGAGTGAATACTCATTCGAGGGGGTTAAGAAGAAGGGAAAAAGAAAAGAGAAAAGAAAACAAGGACACCTAAGGAAAGGAAAATGAATGGCACCACCACAGTAAATGATATGTTTGCAGTGAAACTTAAGGTTCGGGTTAAATAAAAAGGGGAAGTTCTAGATGAGCAACAATATTTGTAACGACCCGGACATTTTTAACAATATTGTGGGCCTTGTTGGCCAGGTGTTACCAAAATAAAACTACTAAATGCCGAGTAATAAGTTATAAAATAATGGTTCCCACAGTCTTAGACCATTTCCCATAGCCACATTTATAACTCAAAACAAAATAAAAAGAAGTCCCATTTATTACCCATTCTCCTAACCTGACTATCCTATCATACTTTTATTCTACCTTATTTGAGCTGAAATCAAACAATCTTGATTGGCCTACATACCCATGTCGGGATCAAGCTCGATGTAGTTCTATTGGCTGATGGGTTAGTCCACCGTGCCACTATAAAATATTGGGCCGATGGGTCAGTCCATCGTGCCCCTTATTGGCCGATTGGTTCATTCCATCGTACCCCCTATTATGTTGGGCCGATGGGTCCATTCCACCGTACCCCCTATTGGCCGATGGGTCCATTCCATCGTACCCCCTATTGGCCGATGGGTCCATTCCACCGTACCCCTTATTAGCCGATGGGTCCATTCCACCGTACCACTTATTATGTTGAGCCGATGGGTCCATTCCACCGTACCCCTATTGGCCGATGGGTCCATTCCACCGTACCACTTATTAGGTTGAGCCGATGGGTCCATTCCACCGTACCCCCTATTGGCCGATGGGTCCATTCCACTGTACCACTGTATTAGGTTGGAGCTGATGGGTCCATTCCACCGTACCCCCTATTGGCCGATGGGTCCATTCCACCGTACCACTGTATTAGGTTGAGCCGATGGGTCCATTCCACCGTACCCCCTATTGGCTGATGGGTCCATTCCACCGTACCACTCGTATTAGGTTGAGCTGATGGGTCCATTCCATCGTACCCCCTATTGGCTGATATTTATTTATGGACTGTCTGTAAGATGAGGCAATGATCCTCCACCAGTAAACACAAGATGAAGCAATAGTCTTCCACTGGTTTGAAATAAAAGAAAAAAAGAAAAAGTAGTAGGTAGTCAATGGAAAATCAAAGCAAAGTTAATTCTTATATTGGGTCAAGTCGATACTACATTTAAGGAAGTTTGTGTCATATTGATACGGTGTTTGGGGATTTGCTAATCATGTATGTTAGGATTTAGAAAGGATTTTTAATTCTAGGGTGCATATTAGCCTCTGATTTTTCTATCTTGCCTATTCTATTTTTGGTCCCTAGCCCCTGGCCCCATTACAACCTATAAAGACCTATTGATTCCATTAATTTGGCATTGCCTACATTAGTGGAGATGGGAGCGAAAGGTGAACATATTTAAGCATGTGCTTGATTGTATTCTCTTGGTTGTAGATGAGAATGATAAGCCAATGGACTATCACACACACACAGAGAGCTTTCTTTTGGATGTGATTGATGAAAGGGAATTTTTGATTTGATTGACATCTTGTTGACTCTTGAGGGTTTGATTGAGAATCATATGAGAACATAATGGGGACTAAGTATTTTTGTGTAGTAAAATTTTCTTTGTTATGATATTTTGCTCGGGACGTGCAAAAGTTTAAGTGTGGGGGTGTGTTAAGTGTTTAAAATATACAATATTTACCCAGTTTTTTAATATGATTTTGTACTTCTCGGGTATAAACATTATTAATTAAGTAATATTTTACTTTATTATTTTAGTTAATTAATATTTTATTATATATGCTTAACTTTGATGTTTTAATGCAGAAAAAGATGAATAAATTAAGCTTTGGATTTGATTGGTCATGACACTTGGCGCCACCCAATGGCTACAATGTATGGTGTTCAATGGAGTCGAACAGTTGGAAACTTAAAGGGACATTATAATTAATTAGATTACGTCGATTTGTGAACACCCTCTTCGAATTCTTGTATCTCCACTTCTATATAAAGGGGTGGTCATTTGTTGTTGATCATATCTCATCTCTTGGCTTCAGATTGTAGTAGAAGTAGTAGTTTTAGTTTTTGTAATTTCTTTCTCTTTCGTAATAAAAGTTAGTTTCTTCTTTATATTTTATATTGTTTTCTATTTTTATTATGGAGTAGTTTTATATTTCGTTCTAGAGAAGAATGGAACTTAACATGATTTAATTGAATTCATTTCAAGCTCTTACTCTTTTATTCAATCGGATCGTTTGAATTATCATGTTCTAAATGCTAAGAATAGATTGATCACCTATTTCTTAGATCATGAGGTTTAATTAGATTTCGGGAGAAATTAATTAGATTAGTCATTGATAATTCATCATACGACGAGTCTTTTGACTTGTTTGTCGTTGTGGTCGGAAGATACACAACACCGTATGCGATTGTAAGGCAATTCTTAATGCATTATTTTGTTGATTAATCAATTATCACCGGGAGGTAGGAATTGAGGCAAAATAATAGAAGCATGAAGGAGCGGGAGCCACCATGTCATATCATTATCCTAGATCGACAATCCGAAGGAATAAAAGATAAGAGTAAGATTTGATGAAGATTAAATTGATGTTAAGGAAAATTCGACTCTAGAACGAGTTTTATAATTTTAATATCGCTTTTAATTTAAAGTTATTACATAGAATTAGTTAAGTTTGTTATTTTTGTTTTGTTCTTCATTTTATGTTCTTTAATTAATTATAGGAAATTCATCTCCCTGTGGGACGATACTTGAATTTATCATTATATTACTTGTTTCGACTGTGTACACTTGCATGTTATTGAAAATAGTCCAACACCGACCCAATGTGCAACGTAATCAGCCTAAGTCATTTCTTTAAACCCGACGCGCGGCCTTGCTCCTAGCGAGGCGCTCGAGCAGCATTGTAAGCGTGGGTTGGGCAAGGATTGTCGATGATTGACTTCCGGCAGTGGCTCTCTGTACAATTTGTAATGACTAGGCCCAAAGTGCAACGTAATGGACCTAAGTCATTTATTTAAAATGGTTAACCCAAGTTAAAGATCTATAGTCCATTCTCACTTATAAACATGATCTTCTCCAGTAGGTGTTAGATGTGGGATTATGTTGAGGGATCTCACAATTTACCCCGCTTCCGCATGTCACCACATCAATCATTCCTTAGAACATAGTGTACATCACAAGACAAAGTTATAAGAGATGACTCAAGTAGGGAGCTTGGAGTATGGAGATACTCATGTAGTTACGTGACACATGAGCAAAGACTATTGAGTGCCTTAAACAGATCCATTAGGGATAGACCAATGTCTACCATTGAGAACTTAAACCTGGAGATATATCATTGTGGATGGAGGAAGTGGCTATGCCAATAGATCCACCTAAGCACTTGGAGCACAGATGAAAGTTTGGGGCAAATGACTTGGATGGACCACTTTCGGAAGATAACAATGGATGAGGATGAGTAGCGGGGTGGATCTACAGTCACATGGGCACTTCATCACCTTGCCCTCTTCCACTAGTGTACGTGTGTCCAAACAGTATTATTATTTATTCTTCACCAGATTGAGGCATGAACACATTGAGAATGAGCGAGATTATCTTTGACTGCAGATTTAGATGGTTGGCCGGCTATCACTCAATCTACTAGTGATGACTATTGTGAACCAAATAGTGATGACCATTGTGAACCAAAAGTGGTTGTAGAAGGAGTCACCCCAAATTGCAAGAGATAAGTATAGGCACAGCATTGGATAACCATCGTTCGTGTTACCACTATGATCCAAAACCCTCTAGATCAGACGCGCAGGTTGGGTAACCTAAGCCGAATTGATAGGACCTACCTCTGGGGAAATAGACACATGGAGATAAACATTCTAGAGACAGTAATGGGTTCACAACATACATGATTAGGATCACGCTTCAGCACTTTGATAGCACAACCGTTGTCCAAGTAGCAAAACCATCATCCAAGTAGAACAACCATTGTCTATGATGCACAACCACCGTGTGAGTTGCCCAACTAATGAGTGTGATGCACTACAACCGACCAAATAACACTACCGCCATCCGCATTACCCAACCACCAACCGTGATGTACTACCACCAACCGAATGCACACTCCTTTCATCTGTAATGCATAACCACAGTCTTTATATTGCACTACCATCGACCGAGTGGAGCAGTTCTTGTTGAAGTAAGGGCCAAGTAGTTACTTCACTCTACATGAGGACAACTACTTGAGGATATTCTTAACTTTGCACAAAGACCACATGTAACGACCCACCCTAATCGGCCGGGGGTTACTCAAAAACATAAATGATGTAACAATAACATCCAAGAACATGAATTGTAATACGGCAAATAAGTCTAGAAATTTATAAGTAATAAAAATAAATCATGTTTTGATAGCATGTGTGTATAGACTGTGGGAAAACAAAAGGATGCGGACGCGGTCCGAAAGGACCGAATGTGTTATATTCTTTACCCGGTTAACTCTACCCGGTTAATTATTACCCATTTTATTATTTACCCGATTACCCGGTTAAGTGAAATACGGTGTTAATTCTACCCGGTTAATTCCATACGTAGAGTTCATGTTTAGACATCACTGTTAATTTATTTTTTGATATTGGTGGATTTCATGATCTGATTAATAACAGTTGATTTTAATGTTATAAGTTGTTATAAAAAATTATGTTAATCTTAATTGATTATCCTAAGGATTACGGTTTTAAATCTTTAAAAATAACACCTAACTCCACACCCGCTCGAGTTAAAAATAATATTAACTCGTAATAAATCTTTAAAAATAATTATTCTAATGGGTTGTGGGGTAAAGTTGTTAAACTAATTAATTATTAGAGGAATCGACATGGATATAAGTAATAAAAATACGGTAATGATAAACAATCGATAATTAATCGGCGTAATTAAAGCGATTAAATTTAAATCGGATGGTTATAAGTAATTAATAAAATAAAGATTTTACCTTTATCATATTAAATTTAATATTAGGTAAATAAAGTTATTATTTTAATAACGAGTCCGTAATGTAGAAAATGGGTCATTAAACTATAGTCACGTAACAATCACAAGCATCGAACCTAATTAGTATAATGAAAATAAATAAAGTTCAAAACTTTATAGGGTCGAATAATTTAAAATAATTCTATTAATAATATTTATGAATTAAAATAATACAAATTATTTTTAATAATTTAATCGAACAACATAATTAATTAAATTGCTTTGAATAATGATAGCGATTAAAAATTACAACTGAAGGAAAATATACTAATAATAGTAATTAAATATTTGTTTATAAGTTGATAATTATTTTATCCTTTGTTAAGTGTGAATCCTAATTTAGATAATTAATTTAAAATTTTCAATAGGATTTAAATAATTATGTCACCTGAATAATTTAATGTTTAATATTGTTGAATTTTAATAATGATATATTTATTAGTCAATTAGTTGCATGCATTTCTACCCGAATAAAATTATACTTATGTATAATTTTATGTTCTCGTTTAGATTAGGATCGTTGGTCACAACTGCGTGTTCACTTACAAACTATCCAGGTCCGTATAAGTATTTGAAATGTTGTATTGTTCGTATAATTATTTGAAATGTTATATTGTCCATATAATTATTTGAAATGTTGTATTGTTTGTATAATTATTTGAAATGTTGTATTTTCCTAAGCTGGTAACCTTTGTCGGCACTAATCTCAGAATGAACTGGGAGATAATGACTAATCTCAGAATGACTTGGGAGACCACCTAATCTCAGAATGACTTGGGAGACCACCTAATCTCAGAATGAACTGGGAGACAATTTCTATTCTCAAAATGAACTGGGAGATAATGACTAATTGCAGAATAAACTGGGAGACAATTTCTAATCTCAGAATGAATTGGGAGATAATGACTAATCTTAGAATGAACTGGGAGATGATTTCTAATCTTAGAATGATCTGGGAGATAATGAATAATCACAAAATGACCTGGGAAATTACCTAAATCTCAAAATAAACTGGGAGAAAATTTCTAATCTCAGAACGACTTGAGAGACAATTACTAATCTCAGAATGACTTGAGAAACTTTTACAAATCTCAGAATGACCTGAGAGACAATTACTAATCTCGGAATGACCTGAGAGATAATTACTAAAAGACTTGTGAAATGATAATAAAGATGGGCAAAATGATAATAGGCATTTTATTAACTTGTTTCATTTAATTATGCAGCTTAGTGGTTTTATCACTAACGCTGACTTGCCTCCGCAGGTGAGTAGCTTTGGACTGAAGAATAGAAGTGTGGTTGGTGGTTCTTTTACCAACTTAGGTTTGGTGAATTAATAATAAAAATTGGAATTCCTTATTGTTCTCTTGTGTTATAATTGTGGCTATGGAAAACGGTCTGAGACTGTGGGGCAGTTATTTTATCTATTGTCATATGCATCAGAACATGTTTTATTTTTAAAATTTATAAATTTTAGACTTATTTGCAGTGTTAAAATTCATGTTCTGGAATTATTTACCATGTTACGATTCATGTTCTTGCATGTTACAATTACATTAACTATATTTTTAGATTACACCCGATCCGGTTTGGGCAAGTCATTATAGGTGGTATCAGAGCACCGTTTCCCACTAGCACATTTCATGACTCAAGTACCTTGTTGAAAAGTCCAATAATTATCTTTTCCCACTGTGTTGTGTTTTGAATTAATAAATTCATTCACTTCTAATAAACCTAAGTCATAACTGAAACAGAACATATTAATGAGCCATGATGGTTCGATGTTTCAGATGGCAGGCACCCGTAGACAATCAAGCTGATTTGCGCACTTAAATTCGAACACAGAGAATGTGTTGGCCCAAATCCTGATGGCCATATAGGGACCAGCATAGGCTTCAAAAAATACAAATTCTGTGCTTTAGAATATTGTTCAGCGGTTACCGGGAATGGTAGTAGGGAATGGAGCCTCAAACTCAGTAGCGGGTCCCAAAATCACCCTAGATGGTGGTCAGGGGAGTGCCCAAGAGTGGGCAGCAACGAGTCCCAGAATCACCCCAGATGGTGGTCAGGGGAGTGCCCAAGGGTGGGCAGGGTTCGCAGACCCGGGCGAGCGAGGGGAGCGTCCAAACCTAGTGCCACCGGTAGTCTGACAAGTGGTGCCACCAGGGGTCGATGATAGTGACTGCTACACTGTGGAAAAATTCAGGAAAAATTGAGTTGAGGTATTTATTGGAGGGATCGATCCAATGAAGGCGGAGAGCTGGATTGACATTACCAAAAAATCGTTTAGAGCTCTGTCTGTGCCCCACCGCCATCAAGTGAGATTGGCAACATGCATGCTTCAGGAGGAAGCATATTAGTGGTGGAAATCCATGAAAGAAAAAACCACATTCCATCGATGTGAGATTTCTTCCATCATGTGGGAAAAATTTGTGGCAGCTATCCTAACCAAACAACTCAACTACCCATTGTTTGCTGAGGGTTGTAAAGCCTTTTTGGCTAACTTAGTTGGGTTTGAGTCAAAACCCAAAGAGTTGTCCATGATTCCTGTGGTAGCTGAGTTTCCCGATGTATTCCCAAAAGAACTTCCAGGATTACCTCCTAAACGGGCAGAGGAGTTCACCATTGACTTAGCACCTGAAACAACGACTTGCTAATGGATGACTTGTTAAGAATTGGTACCCCTTACCGAGGATTGATCACTTGTTTGATCAGCTAAAAATAGTCGGAGTATTTTCTAACATGGACGTGCGGTCTGGTTATCACCAATTGCGAGTAAAGGAGCCAAATATACAAAAAATGGCTTTCTGAACTCGGTATGGATATTATGAGTTTCTGGTCATGCCTTGTGGTCTAACAAATGCACCAGCGGCCTTTATGTCACTCATGAACACAATATTTCATGCATACTTGGACAAGTTTATTATCATGTTTGTGGATGACATTCTGGTTTATTCAAATAATGAAGAAGAGCATGTAAAGCATGTGTCCATTACTCTTCAAGTTCTGAGAGAAAATCAACAATTCGCCAAGCTCTCAAAGTGTGACTTCTAGTAGACGGAGGTAAATTTCCTCGGCCATATTATCCCCAAGGTGGGAATTGTGGTGGATCCATCGAAAGTGAAAGCATTCATTGATTGGCCACAACCTAACTCAGTCACTGATATCAGAAGCTTCCTTGGTTTAGTGGGTTACTATAGAAAATTCATTAAAGATTTTTCCCTAGTAGCATTGCCGATGACAAAACTCAAAAGAAAGTCTTGACACTGCCAAATAGTAATAAAGGATTTGTAGTCTTCAGTGATGTGTTCTTATGCAAGAAGGTAAGGTGGTGGTCTATGCGTCTCGTCAATTGAAGATTCATAAGCAAAATTATGCAACCTTTGACTTAGAATTGGTGGCAGTGGTTTTTGCCATAATGATTTGGAGACACTACTTGTCTGGAGCCCAGTTCGAAGTCTTCTCTGACCACCAGAGTTTGAAGTATATCTTTAGCCAGAATGATTTTAACCTTCGATAGAGGCGATGGATAGAATATTTGAAGGACTACGACTTCCAAATCATATACCATCCAGGGAAAGAAAATGTGGTAGCCGACGTGTCGAGTCGAAAGGGCATAAGTGGACAAAAGTGAGCAGCTAGCTAGACTTTGGGGGCCATGTCAGTAAAAGTGGTAACTATCAACCCAGTGGAGCAACTAATAGGCTTACTGGCAAATTTGGTTGTTTCCAATGATTTAGTTGATCGTGTTAAGCTAGCACAAATGGGTGACGAGGAGCTGAATGAAATGTTGGATAAGATTCCTGACATTGTAGCTGATTCCAGTAGTGCGATCAGATTTAGAGGAAGGTTGTGTGTACCCAAGAATGATGCACTAAGACATAATATCTTGGAGGAGGCTCATCGCTCAAAGTTTACTATACACCCTGGAGTTACTAAAATGTATCAGGATTTAAAGATAACCTACTGGTGGATTGGGATGAAGAGGGATGTTGTGGATCTTGTCTCCAAGTGTCAGATTTGCCATCAGATCAAAGTCCAACATCAACTACCAGGAAGACTATTGCAACCTTTAGAAATACCAACCTAGAAATAGGAGTGTGTCACATGCAATTTTATTACAAGCTCCCAAGAACTCAGAAGAAGCACGACTCCATATGGGTAGTTGTAGACCGACTGACTTAAGTAGCTCATTTCTTCCCCACGAAATCAATGAGGATGGTGGATGTAAAACCCACGATTCGAGTCAGGGTTATATATTCAGAACCGGTCGGTTCGACCGTAATTTTCGAGTCGAGTAAGTTTCAGAATACGTGTACTAAACCGACGCTAGTCGCGTGTACGAGCTATGAGGGTCATGCATACCCAAGTATATGATGATAACGTCATGAATACAGCAGAACAGAATGAGTTATCAGAATATATAGGAATATGCCAGTTGTTTTTTATTTTTATATATAGTGGATCATACAATTAGTTTTAGGTCGTTTACTTCGTTAGGATGCGTTATCGGCAGTTGGATGGGTTGATAGTTCTAGATCATGTCATTGCGATGTTTTAGTGTTTGTTTGATTTTACAGGATTTTTCCCGATTTTTCTGGATTTTTTAAGGATTTTCTACGACTTAGTTATTCTTCTTGACTCGAGCCGGATACGAGTCAAGTAATATTCACGAGTTTGCGACCAAGCCATTTTCTCCCCTCCTGACATTTATTCCCAATACCTTGCCCCGACGTCGCCACCGTGCAGCATCGTCGCCGCTGCCGTGGACACCGTCCTGCCGCCGATCATCGCCCCGCCCATCCCGGCCGGATGTCCACACCACCACGGCCAGCCTCTATTTTAGCCATTTTTCGGCGAGCCAGCACCTCGGCCGACCATTTCGACGTCGTAGATGTGTCGGGCTTGCCAAGCCGGTTCCAATGGCACCCTATATGACCCCTATCCAGCTAGTAGACGCCGCCGACAATTGTCGCCGGAAGCTGCCAGAAAACTGCCGAAACCCACCGAAAAATCGGATTCGCTGGAATTTTCCGGATCTTCCACCGAGCTCATCAAGTCGATCCAGATCGAACTTCGGACGTTGACAAGCACCGGATTCGAGCTTCGAGATGCACAACAGAAACCCTAGCCGTCGCTGATTGCCGATGACGTGAGGTATAATAACCTCCGAATTTATAATTTAAACTTGATGATTGTTAGCACAGCATGCTAGGGTTGGTTTAATGACGTGATTAATGCTTAATTATTGATGAAACGATGAGTTGCATGATGAGATTCAATGTGAATGAAGAGTAAGTGATCTAATGAGAGCATGATAAGTGTTTAGGGCGTAACTTAGAAAAATATGATAGGATTGGTATGAATAGGAGTTAGAAATTCTTTCATACTTATGATAATATGACTGTTGATGAATGTTATTCGTATTGTGTGTGATGTTCACTGAGTTTGCTGCATCATTTAGTTAGCGGGTGTTAGTATTTAGTTTTGATGTGTAGGTACAAAGTAGGAGCTTGCCGCTTAGGCGCGATGCCACGCTTGGAGCTTCTACCAGGTCCGTTTTGGACTCGTCTCTGTTTTACGCTCTTCTATTGTATGTTTATTTTATTATCTGCAGGATAGGTTAAGTGATGTTTTATCGAATCCCACTTAACTCGGGCCATTTAACCGAACAGTTTTCCAGATTAATAACCCCTCGAGGATGAGATCCCTCGAGGATGATTTTGAAAATAAGATCCAGCACAAGTTGCCTTCGGGCCTACTATAGAAATCCCTACCCAGCCCTATATATATATGTAGTTTTCGCGTTTTCAGTGAAACGAGAGATGGAGAAACCGACTGAACGTACCATGAGCGGATGCCGTGACAGTCAAAGCGGGCTATGGATTAGTGCCAGCGAACTATTCCATTCCTGTGGGATCCTGACAACTCCGTGTTTGAGTTCCTCACACCCGGACAACGTGGAGGTTAACAGGTACTGTTTAGTACAGTGCATGTCCAAACTTGTGGTTCAAAGGGTACTAAAGGCGACTGCCTAAGAGTACTCGGCTTTCGTGCTCAAGGCCAGGAGAGATATGGAGGTTCGGAGAGGGTTAGGATAAAAGTTTTATCCGAAGTACTGAAAAAGAAGTGCTGAGAGTAGCATAGTACCAGATAGATCGGGATGCTATCGAGTCTGCAGCTCAGTGGCTCCTCAGTAGTGCCCTTCAGAGTGTTCATGTGGAATATGCGATGTTTTCTTTCATATGAGAGTTTGCTCTCATAGCCAGCTTGTTATAGTTATTTTATTTCTCTGACCAGTAACACTTGTTACTAACGTGTTTTTATAATATATGTAGGTAATAATCACGAGTTGGAGGAGCCAGTTTGGACAGAGGAGCACTACTGTCGCTTGCACACATGTCAGTCGATTGAGTATTTATATTTTGTTTACGATGCTATTACATTGTGAATGAAGTGTAATGCTAAGACATAGTATGATATGATTCAATGTTAAGATATGATTTTGTAACATGATCGAATGCTAAGCACGATGACAGATTGTGAAACATGAATAGATTGTGTAGGAGGAGCATGGTGGGTTCAGACCAAAGCTTTGGAGCAAGTAAATAGTATATCAAATTGTGTGAATGAAGTTGCGTGATATATAGATACATGTTTATATATATGTTTATATATAATATTTTGACAGGGTGACCCTAATTGCACTTTTAGGGAAATTCTGTCCGTTTTATTTCAGAATTTTCATCAATTTTGATCACAATTGTGATGGTGTGTACCTTGATTTGCATGTCATTCATGTAGTACCATGTTAGGAGTTGTGCATTCATCCATGCATTGAGAGTTATATCTTCATCTTAAGATGCCGAGATTGGATCCTCATGAGTTAGGTTTGGGTTAGCTGACCTAAACGGGGCCTGTAACATGCCAGTTCGGTTCACGAGCATGAACCGGATTTGGGGTGTTACAACAGAATACCTGGCAGGATTATATGTTGACAATATTGTCAAGTTTCATGGGATTCGAAAGGATATAGTCTCCGACCGCGATCCCCTATTCACCTCACATTTCTAGGAAGTTTTCCAAAAAGCCATGGGAACTCAAATGAAGCTGAATACAGCATATCATCCCCAAACTAATGGGTAGAGTGAGAGGACTATTCAAACTTTGGAAGATTTGTTAGGAGCTTGCATTCTTGACTAGGGAGGTGACTGGGAGAAACACTTAGCCTTGGCTTAATTCACCTACAATAACTCTTACCAAGCCAGTATAGGGATGGCACCATTTGAAGCCTTATGTGGTAGCCCTTGCAGATTTCCATCGTGCTGGCTGGAGTCTACTGAGGTAGTCATAGTCGGACAAGAGATGGTGAGGAAAGCAACTGAAAAGCTGAAACTCATTCACCAAAGACTTAAGGCAACTAGGGATCGAGAAGAGAGTTATGCTGATACTCGAAGGAAGGACCTACAGTTCCAAGTTGGGGAGTTTGTGTACCTAAAGACATCTCCTATGAAGGGGGTGATCAGATTTAAAATATCAGGGAAGTTGAAGCCAAGATTCATTGGATTATTTCCAATCATGGATCGAGTTGGAAATTGTGCATATAGACTAGCATTACCACCAAGTCAAGTCGGAGTACACATTGTCTTCCATGTCTCAATGCTAAATAAATATGTACGAGATGAAGATCATATCATCAACAATTTTGAAGACTTATAGGTACAATCAGATTTGACCTACGAGGAAAAGCTGATTCACATCCTAGCAAGAGAAATAAAGACACTCAGGAACAAGGAAGTTCCTTTGGTAAAAGTATTGTGGGAAAATCAGGGGTCAGAGGAAGCTACATGCGAAACTAAACGAGAAATGGCAAGGAATTACCCTAGCCTGTTTGTGGCATAAGAGTTTTATATTTGTAGTTTTTTTAAGAATTAATTTCGAGTTAGTATTATCTTTAACTCGAACCGGTGTTGAGTCAAGTTTTATTTACGAGTTTGCCACTGGAATAATTCTTCTTCCTTGACGACCCTACTCTTCTCCAAACTTCATCTTGGCACAAAACCAGATCATGTCCTTCATGCACACTAGCTTGATGATGACCACTTTCTCACATCTTGCTACAATTAAGAGGTTCCCCTACCTCAAGCTGGCATCAGACCAGGAAGGATCGGCTATGTAAAGATCCGAAAAATAATAATAATAATAATAACGTTTGACGCAGTGGGATCGAACTTGGGGAAAAAATTCATTAGCTGGATAAGTATGAATTACCCGGTTAATTGAAAAGTAATTTTTAATTGGATAATTCTAGTTGAATCGGTCGAGTCAACTACATTATTTATCTAATTTACCATTATTTATCTAATTCTCAACATTTACATTTGCCTCTTTCGGTGTGGGGGCAAGTATTTAATCTTTCAAGGGGTGCTTCCCTATGTTGACTTGAGTCAATTCTTTGATCCTGATTGCGCTCCGTGAATGGGGATCGGATATGAACTCAAGTCGACCAATACTGTAATGACCTGCCATTTTTCACAATAATGTGGACCTTGCTAGCCAGGTATTACTCAAAATTTAACAAAACCAACCCTATAACAACAAGTCCTAATCGGACCAGGTGTTACTTAAAAGGTTACATGTATAATACGAAAGTAAATAAGTCTAGCATTTCTAACTCAAAAGAATATATTTTTCAAATGACAATGCATGGAGTAATTATCCCACTGTCTTGGACCGTTTCCCATAGCCACATTTATAACACCAGAAAAGTAAAAGGGAAGTCCACTTATTATCTGTTCACTACATGCGTTGGTAGAAGAACCACCCTGTCGTCTCTTAATCTTTAAGTCTAGCTACTAACCTGCGGAGGCAATTCCGCATTAGTGATTAACCACTAAGCCGTATAATTAAATAAAACAAGTCCAAAAACTCCCTATCATTATCTATAACATTGGCACTTGTGACCATTCCAACATGACCATTTATTAGCTGATGGTTCAGTCCACCATGTCCACCTATTGGGTGATGGGTCAGTCCATCATGTACATTATTGACTGGCGAGTCTAGTCCACCATGTCTGTTATCGGCTGGTGAGTCCAATCCACCATGTCTATTAGTTGGCTGATGGGTCAGTCCACCATATCCATCTATTGGCTGATCGGTCAGTCCACCATGTCCGTAATTTGCTAGCGAGTCCAATCCGCCATGTCCAATTTATTGGCTGATGGGTCAGTCCATCATGTCCATTACCAGCTAGCGAGTCCAATCCGCCATGTCAGTTATCGGCCGGTGGGTCCAATCCACCATGTTCGTAATTGGCTGGCGAGTCCAATCTCCATGTCCAATTTATTGGCTGATGGGTCAGTCCATCATGTCCATTATATGATTGTGAAGGGCGTAGCCCGTATCAAACTGAGTCACCTCCTTAACCCCAGTCCACTCGATGCATGGTGGTCGAATCTGGGCTCAGGTTGACCAGGTTATCCACATGGGAAAATACAACATTTTAAATAATTATACTAACCTAGATATTTTGAACTTACAGCTGCGACCAATGATTCTAATCTGAACGAGGACATAAAATTATACATAAGTATAATTTTATTCGAGTAGAAATGCATGCAACTAAATGACTAATATATATATACCACTATTAAATTTCAACAATATTAAAATTGCACTATTCATGTGACATAATCATTTAAATCCTACTTTACATTAATAATCTAGATCATAATTAACACCTAACAAATAATAAAATAATTATCAACTTATACCCAAATATTTAATTACTATTATTAGTATATTTTCCTTCGGTTATAATTTTTTTAATCGCTACTATTACTTACAGCAATTTAATTATTTAAGTTGTTCAATTAAATTATTTAAAATAATTTGTATTATTTTCATTCTTAAATATTATTAATACAATTATTTTAAATTATTTGACTGTATAAAGTTTTGAACATTATTTATTTCCATTATGCTATTTAGGTTCGACGCGAGTGATTGCTACACGACTATAGTTTAATAACTCATTTTCTACATTACTAACTCGTTTTTAAAATAATTACTTTATTTTCCTAATATTAAATTTAATATGGTAAAGGTAACATCTTAATTTATTAATCACTTATAACCGTTCGATTTAATTAATCGCTTTTATTACGCCGATTAATTATCGACAGTTTCTCATTACCGTATTTTTTATTACTTATGTCCATGTCGACTTCGTCCAATAACTAATTAGTTTAGTTACTTTAGCCTATAACCCGTTAAAATAATTATTTTTAAAGATTTATTATGAGCTTGTATTATTTTCAACTCGAGTCGGTATCGAGTTAACCAGTATTTACAGAATTGCCACCGCCCTTCTCTCTTCTTCTTCTTTCCCGGCGCCATCCCCTATTCCCGGCAACATCCGCCTCCAGCCACCACTGGCAACCTTCTCCGACAACCGTCAATAGTCGCCACCCAGACTTGCCGTGCCAATGTGGTGTCGCCCCGGCCAACTTCGGCCGTATTCTAGCCACGACGACGCCCGCATCGCCATCCTAGCGGCGCACTCGCGGCGGCGATTCCACCGCCGGCGAGCGTCGCTGCCTCAATTGGGTGGTCACCTCTTCACCATCGACCACCTATCTACCTTCCCCGGCCATATTGGGACCCTCACCACCCAGGACGGCCAGATTTCTTCACCCACCGCCGTCGCCCGTGTTTTTGCTGCCGTCCCATGTTTTTGTCTATTCACCACCCTAGGCCGGCATCCACATCCGTGAGATCAACCCTATACTTATCGATGAAGAGAGTTGGATCATCTTTCGACGTCAAAACGGTCATCGCCACTGATTCCCGACAAGGCTTGCCCGTGCTTGCCTATCTCGCCGAACAGGGGAAACTTGTCAGCAATTTTAGTTTCTCCGGTGTAAAATTATATTTGTTTTCTTATTGATTTTAAAATTTTAATCCTCAAGATTATAAAGTTTATTATCAAATTAAAATATGCATGCAAGAAAATTAAAAAGAAGGAGATAGGAAGAATACCTAAGCAAGGAATAAGACACGCAGACAAGGAAGAGGAGAAGAGAAAGCAAATGAAGGCCAGGGTGGAGGATGTCCTTTATAAATGAAATGACGGCTAGGGTTTGTGAAACACACTAATACCCATATTTAATTCCTTTAACTAGGTAACCGGGAAAAGAATAAAATATTCAACCAGGTAGACTTAACCGGGTATACAATGTAATATAATTAATATTAATTCTCTAATCTTCGATCTTTCCATGCTTGGGTCGAATATATTAAAAAAATTTTTTTTTCCACGGTCTTTACAAAGACTCCCACAAAATAATTTTATAATGGGTGTGGCCCCGTGTCAGACGGAGTCAATTCCTTAACCCCGGTTGTACTTGGTGCATGGTGGTCGAATATAGGCTCAAGCCGACCAGGTCTGCCAGAAAGAGAAAATACAATATTTCAAATAATTATACGGACCTGGATAGTTCGTAATTAAACCTGCAACTGTGACCAACAATCCTAATCTAAACGAGAACATAAAATTATGCATAAGTATAATTTTATTCGAGTAGAAATACATACCACTAAATGACTTAAATATATCATTATTAGAATTCGAGAACATAAAGCATGCAACATTTTAACAATATTAAATATTAAATTCTCAACATTTACAACAAGTCTAGTGAGATAATTAACTATTCATGTGACACAATCATTTAAGTTATACATTACATTTTAAATTACTTATTTAAATCATAAGTCACACTTCACTAACAATAAAATAATTATTAACTTATAAACAAGTATTTAATTACAATTATTAGTATATTTTCCTATGAGTTGATATTTACTTAACCACGATCTTGACGATTTAGTTTACGATTTTTATTTTTAATCACTATCATTATTAATAGTCATTTAATGAGTACTAGATACTTAATTCATTGAATAAAAGCTTTGGTATACTGATAATAATCTACTAACTTTTTATCAATTCAGAATATTTAAGTATAAATTAATTAAGTCGTTCGATTAAATTATTTAAATTGATATGTATTACCCTAATTCAATGATACTACTAATAAAAAATTATTTTTAATTATTCAACTCATTATGCTATTTAGGTTCAACGTTTGTGATTTTTACGCGATTATAGTTTAATAACTCATTTTCTACCTTAATAACTCGTTATTAAAATAATCACTTTATCTACCTAACAATAAATTAAATATGGTAAAGGTGAAATCTTTATTTCATTAATCACTTATAACCATCCAAATTAAATTAAGAGCTCATAGTACACCGATTAATTCTTAACAGTTTATTATTACAGTATTTTTATTACCCATGGTGATTTCGTAAAATAATAAATTAGTTTAGCAACCATAACCCATAACCGTTCGAATAATAAATTTTTTAAGGATTTATTTCGAGTTAGTATTATTTTTAACTCGAATGGGTGTCAAGTCAAGTTTTATTTACAAGTTTGCCACTGGAATAATTCTTCGTCCCTAACGACCCTTCTCTTCTCCAAACTTCATCTTCGCACAAAACCAGATCATGTCCTCCATGCACACTAGCCTCAAGATGACCACTTTCTTGCACCTTGCTACAATTCATAAGTTCCGCTACCTCAAGCCAGCATCAGACCAGGAAGGATCGGCTAAAACTGGACGACGAAGGGAATAGGGACGTTCTCCTATGTCGAGATGTTTGCCACCATGATTCTCGATGAGGAGGTCATCAGCAGCGGATTGTGCTACCGGCAGAAACTGCTGTGATGGAACCCTGATGGAGCTTGTCGATGAAGAACAACCGGTGTCCTTCCACCCTATGAAGCTTCCATTACAGTGCCCGTTTGCAGAGGAATGCCACCACCTCTGTCACTACTTGAAACTCCGCCCACTAATTGGAGCAGTTCCACTACCCATCGGTCAAGGTGAGCCAACCCATCGACCCAACAGCCAGAGTGGCCGTCGGGGGTGTGAGGGGATGCCTTGCAATGTTTCCTATGATCGCCCATCTTACCAATAATTTTGAACTCGTCAGCCATGTAAAGGATTTCCGTCTCATACGATTTTGCTTAGTTTTTCTTGCTGATTTAAGACTTTAATTCACATGGTTATCAACCTTATTATCAATAAAGATTTAGATAATGATTAGCAATAATCCCCATCATTGCTACAACCAGTGACAATCCTCCAATAGTGGTGAAAACAACCCAAATCACAAAACTGAAAGGATTAGAAATCGCAACAGTTTTTTATCAACTATCATTCATCTATACATTTCAAAATATGCATGCATGAAAACTAAGAATAGGGAGATAGGAAGGATCAAACAAGGAGGAAACCGGCTCCGGTAAGGAAAAGAGAAGATGAGAAGTAGGTGGCTAGGGTGAGGAAGATGCCCCTACTAGAAAATGACGGCTTGGGTATGGGAAAACGCCCCAACACCAGAATTTAACCGGGTAGACGACTCAGTGGTGTTTTATCGGATCCCTCCAATGTCGAGCCATTTTGCTATATTTTCTACATATGTTTAATACAACTACAAGGAGGAGATCTCTCGTTTGTTTTCAAACGTATGCTCTAGAAATTTATGATACAAGCTTCTTCCCTAAGCCTATTATATTAGTACGCCTAATTTTATGGATTTCACGAATAAGGGAATGAATGGTTCAGAGATATGTATGGACCACACTAGTACTCCTTCAAACCCTGAGGTATGTTTGCTTACCTCTTAATGTGAGGCAATTTTGAAGTATCATAAGTTCTCGTGGGTAATAGAATACCCATTTGCCTGTTTGTATTAGATATTTTATGGACTATTAACATTCGTTACTGACGTTTTTCATATAATATATGTATATCTTGCAATCTTGAGTTGACTTTGGTGGGAGGACAAGTAAATGCTACACACACTTCAGATGAGCACATTTATTTCTTTTCTTACTTTTACTTATAATAGATGTGTTTTGACACGTATTTAACAATGTCTTCTGTAAAACCCGTGACTCGAGTCAGGGTTTTACATTACCGAACCAGTCGGTTCGACCGTTGGTTCGAGTCGAGTCAGTTTCATGAACCGCGTGCTGAGTCGAGGCCAGCCGTGAGTTATGAGCGATGAGAGTCAGGTGTACCTGAATATATGATGATAACGTCGAGAAGATGGTGAGATATGAGTTATCAGAATATATGAAAGTATGCAGTATTTTTTCTTTTTATATGTTTGATCGTAGAAATAGTTTTAGGCCGAATGACGCATTAGGGCGCGTTGGATTATATTCGGGTGGGTTATTAGTTATAGAGCATGCCATTTGGATGTTGTTGTGTTTGTTTTATTTTATGGAATTTTTCCATATTTTTCTAGATTTTTTAAGAATTTATTACGAACTAGTTATTATTTTGACTCGAGTAGGAATCGAGTCAATACTTAATTACGAAACTGCCACTGGAGTATATTTTCTCCATTCCCGACACTTCCCCCTTCCAAAACCCTAGCCGCCGCTGGCCCTCGTGCTCGTCGCCGCCCCGACGTCGTACAGCCGCCGATCAACGCCGCCCCGCCCCGCCGTGCAGTCGCCGTGCCGCCACGACCCACCCCGGCCACCGTCTCGCCGCCACGATGCCGGAATCGCCCCACAAGCCGTGACGCAGCTCCCTCGTCGATTCGCCACCGTCCGGGCCGCTCCGCCGCCGCTGTGACCCCGACGACCACCCTCTCGCCGTCGCCGACGTTTCCCCCATCATCCCGACCGCCGTCGAGGCCGGCCGCAGCCCCGATCGGAGCACGCCGCCGCCGCCACCCATTTTTGACGCCGCCGCCGATGGCCATCGCCGCCCCGACTGCTTTGTTTGACACCACCATTGGACCAAGCTCGTCGAGCTGGTGCCGATAGACCCCCTGATTGCCCTGTCCCGAATCATTGCCGGAAAACGCCGGAATCCACCGGAAAACTGCCGACACTCGCCGGAAAACCGCCGGAACCGCTGGAAAATTGGATTCGTGGGAAATTCGCCGGATCATCCGCCGAACGCACCCGGTCCAATCTGATCGGACTTCGGACGCCGCTAGGTGTCGAATTCGAGTTTCGAGCCACGAAACGGAAACCCTAGCCGTCGCCGATTTTCGACGACGCGAGGTATAATTTATTTTAATTTAATTAGTTAAAAATATTGGTTATTAGAATTGCATGCTAGGATTTGTGTGTGTGTTATAAATATATATATATTTTAATGTAGGTTTGATTAAGAATAGAAATATGAAATTGTTTGGTTGAGTGGTGTTAAAAATGGAGGCTAAGAAACTAATTAGGGTAACTAGGTAATGATCTTGATCTAATGCAAACTAGCCTAAGTAGACTTGCTAGAATTGATATAGGTTGATGTGTGTTGATTGATGCGTGATTGTGTTGATTGTGTGTGCATGCTATAGGATGTGTGATTCATCATGCGGGCGTTAGTTTTTAGCTTGATTGTGTAGGTACGGTGTAGGAGCTCGCTGCCTAGGCGTGTGGACCCGTTTGGAGCTTCTACCAGGTCCGTTTAGGACTCGTTCTCTGTTTTTACGCTATTCTATTGTGTATTTGATTTATCATGTGCAGGACGAGTTAAGTGGCGTTTTATCGGATCCCACTTAACTCGGGCCATTTAGCCAATAGATTTTCTGGATTAATAACCCTCGAGGATGAGATCCCTCGAGTTTGTTTTCGAACTTCAGATCCAGCTCACGTTGCCTTCGGGCCTATTGTATAAATCCCAACCCAGACCTATATATATGTATAGTTTTCGCATTTTCAGTGAGAGATTGAATGAGGGAAATCCGACTACCGTGCTACGCGAGCGGGCACGTGTGAGTCGATAGTGGGCTCTGGAATGGTGTACAAGCCGTTTCATTCCCGAGGGATCCTGACAACTCCACCTTTGAGTTCCTCAAACCCGGAGAAGTGTGGAGGTTCACGGGTACTGCATTGCAGCGCATGTCTAGACTTGTGGTTTCAAAGGGTACTGAAGGCGACTGCCTGAGAGTACTCGGCCTTCGTACTCAAGGCCAGGAGTAATATGGAAGGTGCAGAGGGCGGAAAGGAATGAGATTTGATGCGAGAAGCGATAGAGAAATGGCCGAGGTATGAGAATGTGAAAGATAGGGGGACGCTGTCGACCCGAGGGCGACGGCTCCCGTATGTGCCCTGATGAGAGTTCTTGAGGAAGTATATGGTTTTCATTCAACAGGAGAGTTTGCTCTCCTGTGCCAGATTGATATTAGTTATTTTTCGGGCCGGTAACACTCGTTACTGACGGTTTTTCTATATATATGTAGGTGAGAAATGCGAGGGATGAAAGCTGTCGGGACTGCGGAGGAGCAGCACAGAACCGCGCACACATGTACCTGCCACGTGTAATCTATAATGATGGTGTGTTATTGCTACGTGAATGATAATTTTGATGTGTTTGTTTAGATAAATTGCTTGATATGAAATGAATGGATAAATGTGAATGAGTAGTGAGTTTGGAGTTCAGGCTCGGTTCAATTGAAACGAAAGAGATAATGATGAATGCTACGGTAGATTATCATGTTTTATCGTATTTTGATAAAATATTTAAATACCCTTGTTGTGGATAATTTTTAATTAAAAATTTCTTGCCGTTGCATGGTTTTGTTTTGCTTGCACATCATAGCATGCATGTAGGACTACGTTAGAACCCACGCATCCCATCCATGCATTTCATGTTTGCATCTCCATCTTGAGACACCGAGGGCAGATCCGGGTCGGCTTAACCGAACCCAGTAGATTAGCGAACGGTTCGGTCGCCGGTGACATTTCCGGGTCGGTTCACGGGTGAGCCGAAACAGGGTGTTACATCTTCCATTCTCATAACACTAAAAAGGTTTGTTTTGATTTATTGTATCATTCTAGTCTTAATGACGAATAGCTTTAAACATAACTCAACTCAATCGTAATACTAAAAAGGTTGTTTCGATATATTTTATCGATCGAGTCATACCAACTGACAACTTTAAATGTTACTTGACTCGATCGCAATATTTCTAATTCGGTTCTTAGGTGAACCGAAATCGGGGTGTTACAAATATAATAAAATACCATAAAATAAAATAATCGAATCATAACTCGAATGACATGCTCTAAACCTTGTAGCCCACCCAAAATAATAAATAACGTGTTATAATGTGATAAACAACTTAAATCTAATTTTATGGTCCATTAAAAATATAAAAAATTAGGCGAGCTTAATATACTCTGATAATTCATTTTATTACTACCTTAATGACGTTATTATCATATACTTTGATATAAAAGACCCTTATGGCTTATAACATATAGCCGGTCTTTGCTTACCATGCATGTTTTGAAAGTTGACTCGAATGACAATAGTTGTCGAATCGACCAATTCCAACAATAAAACCCTCATTTGGTTCGCCAAATATCTATATTTAGTTTATTTTATTCGATCATAATTGGTCAATTAGATTCGATCGAACACGCTTTAGACATGGTTGGACACGGTGCTTCATAAGTCGGGACCACCCCTCACTATCATGGTAGCATTTGATTGTTTTCCTGTATTTTACGCTTGAAAATTTAATTCATTATAATATATGACAATTGAATTCATGTTGAAATAGTGGGAAGATTTTCTTTTCAACCACATCAAAAAAACAGTTCATATGTTTACTTAACAAATATAATTTTCAACGCTTTTCTTTTCAACCACATCGAAAAAACAGTTCATATGTTTACTTTACAAATATAATTTTCAGCGCTTGGTAAGGCATTTTGTGGAGGAAGATTTTTTTAAACGCTCTGTTTTGAACATTTTCGGTTATAATGAATTTGTTGAATTTGAATGTAAATATTTTAAATATTTGGACATAGAACCTACATGAATCTCCAAACGTAGTAATGTACAAACACTTATCCCGTCAATTGGATCTTACAACCATGTTTTACAACATCGCCTCATATAGATTTTTTATTTAAAGGTACATAAACAATTGTACGTATGTGTCTTTAATCTTGAAATAATAATAGAGAATGATAATAATGATTAGATAACAATTTTTAAATATGGGCGCTTCTAAAAAATCCAATAAAATGATACACATCTACTGCCATACGATCGTAGCAGGACCACGTGCGACATTAAAATGAGGGAATTGGAGTCACTCGCCGAGGTCCTTCGCTACTTAGACTGACTAGCATATCAAGAGCTAAAGCCCACGCTGGGATGAAACAATCTTCTTCCCCAATCAATCCACAAATCGACTCTCGTCCCCACAACAAGTGATCAATCGATCTCACCAACCCAAAGCTCTGAACCCACATCTTAAATCAAAAACATGGTCTGGGGCGAAGATCGAAGACGGCAACACGAGGACCACCCCTTTTAAAAGGGTTCCGCCCTTTCGGCCTGTCGTTTTCCCAGAGTCGCTGATACGAAGGGCAGCTTTTATCGTCTGCATTTTTTTACTTCTATGGTATTTTGGTCAGGCGGAAGAAACAAAGGCCTCCAAAGGACAGTTTCCATCCCCTTTTTAGGGGATGGGCCTTCTTGGGAGTCGTGGCCTTTGGCCAGAATCTCTGAATCTCTGGGCCTTTTCTTTTATGAGCCACGAACGAGGGAGACCGAGGAAAAAGTTGGCTCAAGTCCCGAGGGCCCAATAGTTGGCTATTACCCTACTCTCATTCCTCATAGGCACCTAATGCCCTACTCATCACTTTTGCCCATGGCCACATCCCTAATTTACACCTTCTTTGGTTTTTTGTTTTTTTCCCGCGTCCATTCAATCAATATTTTTTCGCATGAATCATTATTGCTGCACATGAACATGTACCAAACAATTAGATTTCGGGTTTTTCGGTTCCACTAGTTCATTATCGCGGCATTGAGTAGTTCCAAGTGTTGATATTCACTGAAGAGCGTATATTTAAATGGAATTATCTCAGAAGAAAATATTTAATACTTCCAAGTGTTGATATTCACTCAAGAGTGTATATTTAAATGGAATTATCTCAACAGAAAATATTTAATAAATTTGATGTGTAGTTTTATTACCTGCATTTGTTTTTTTGTCTATTTGCATTATTATAATTTTCAGGTCATAAAATATAGGCTTTAAGGACAAAAACTATGCTTTGATCATGGTTCTCTAATTTCTAAAAGATAAAAGTTCGAAGATAGATATACCTTGAGTTAAAGAATAGTTATCCTAAAATAAATAAAGAATGAATAATTTGTGAAAAAAATAAATGACAAAATAAAAGCCTAATAAACATGAATTAAAGATTCAGGAGTATTATTTTACCACCATATAAAATTTAAAAGATGTAACAGATCATAATAATAAAAAATAGCACCTTAAATACCCACATAATTTGCTTTTGCTATCAAAATAATTATAAAAACAGGATGTTTTAATATTCGTCTTGATAATACAAAAACATTAACGAACGTCAAATGTAGCCATTTATTTTAATTACATGGTTTAATTTTTTAAAAATTCAATTATTTAACAGTCGTGGTAATCTAATTGCCTATATTATTTTTGCCAATATATTATTTTTTTCTGGTATACCGTCCGTCCCCCATTTGAAAACTACAAATAAACCATCTAACTAAAATCGACTACCTTTGACAGCACCATACGGCTGATATGCTTTGAAAAAAAAAGGCTTATATACCACCCAAAATCAAATCCAAAATATTGATCATTTGTCGTCTTAATTATTTGACTATTGATATGTATATAACATATACTTTTTTTAAGGCATGGCATATAGATTAACGGAAGACATAAATAATTAGATGAATTCCTAGAAATTCGACATGTGTAGGTTCTTCAGCAAATCCACGCATAGGCCGAATTAAATTGTGTTAACGTGAGGACCGGCCTTGATAAATAAAAATGCCAAACCAAATCAGGTGGAGCTTTTTCGTTTAGTAGTTCATAGCAGCTTGGTCAAATACATGTATATTGATGAGATCATAAACTTTTCAATCCAAACAAAAAATAACAGGCTGTTTTTAGCTACTTCTCTTTCTATTAAAAAGATTGTTTGAACTTAAATCAACATATCCTTACCAGAGTAGTTGATATAGTAGAAAGTCACGGAATAAGTTCCATACATCCAAATATGTATGAATAATCTAGACTATTGATATCATTAACCTCACAACAATGATAATTATATATAATTACTTTTCTCGGAAAATGTTTTGGTCATAAAAAAACTCCGCAGGTTTACATCAAGTAGATAAAAAGTTTACGTGTTGAGAATTAATTTAAGGATCAAAACATGGTTTTATCTACTTAACTTTAAGATTTTCTTTTGTTCCCAGGCGAACGTTGAGCTTTCACGAAGATATATCAATAAGATTAACTACTAATGTTCCTAGTTTAGGGCAGCTAAGGCTTTCAATGAATAAACTGCCTATTAATATCTTGATCAGAGGGCAGCGATGGAAGGCAGTTTTCTCCAGAGGGGCAAATGAGTAAAAAGGCAGAGGCAGAGTTATTTCGTCTGTTGACAGTACCTTGTTAAATCCACTCCCTACCGTATTCCGAAGGGGAAGAAAAAGTGTCGTCTGGATCAGTCGGAGAAGAAAGAAGAATACTCTCAAATAATTTTTTTATTTTAATAATAAAAATAATAGCAGTAATAATTTGCGATGGAGAAAGACGGGATCCAGCTCCTATGAGCAACAACTTGGTCAATCATTCTCCGTGATCCACCTCCCTTCCTAAATGCAGATGGACGACCCTTGCTCTCTATAAATACCACTTCTCATCCCCTCCTTACTCATTCTCTAACTTGATCATGTTATACTAATACATATCCTCCCCTTTGATATGCTCTTATTAAACTGTTTCTCGGCCGGGAATTTTCTTTTTGCTTCCCAACTTTCATATCTTGACTGTTGTAATTTGTTGTTTTTTGGAGGGGATGACGGAAAAGGTGATCAGCTGTTTGAAGTAGTGAAGAATTTGTAAAGCTCAGGAGGGATAGCGCCATACAGATGTTGATGTCCCTCCCACTGGCTGGCGCTATCTATCCTGAGTTTTATGGCTTCTTCTTACTTAATATCTTATTATCTGTGCAATGGGACTTGCTAAGATCTTGGCGATAACTTTCCATTGGAAATTTTTTTATTTCACTAGTTATTTAAGTTCGTTACTTTTTCTTTTTGCTATTCATGACCTTGATTTTTGACTTGCAATCTTAGAACCAAAAAATCATTGATTTTCCCGGATGTGCGTAGGTTTGCAAATTCTAATACAAATATTTCTTATCCTACGCACACTATTTCATTATGGCTGCCATCATGCTGCTCTTTACTGGCTTTATTTGTTTCAGGTAATAAAGACTTATCATCAACCATATGTGTTGGTTAACCTAAAATTTTCGCTATTGTGTTCTTCTCATGTTTGTTGTTTGATTAACTTGGACACACAGCTAGCACAGAGTGATCTGGGTTTCTGCCAGAGAAAGGCCAAAGCAAATATATCTTAGACATTGTCCTGCCTCATAATATTATTGTAACCAAGATATGTGGGAAGACTTTTTAAGAAATCAACTACTTTAAATTGTCGGGTAATTCTTGTCCTTAGATGTTTACTGCTAATTTTCCTTTTCCAAGCATGCCTCATATATATGTTAATAATCCAAGTATGTTATGTTGTTTACTATGATACATACCTCAAATGTTCTCTGTATTTACTGCTAGTCTTTATTTCAATGGCATTTATGGTTTATACTGGATTTTGAAGGTATGTGTAGCTCTTTACTTATGTTAATATGTGGCAAAGTCAATTATTTTAAGAATAACCTTCAATCACTGTCCTGTACTCAGAAATCTTTTTATCTTTGTCCTTAAATGTAGACCGATCACATGGAGGAAAGTTTGACATATATCTGGGGTTCAGTGATACACAGATGTACGATTGTATCAATCAACCTTCCCGAATCAGATGTTCAGAGATACATGGGTGACCAGAGCTCCTACTCTTTCGTCCAAGGCCCTGTGAATCGTGCAACATCTTTACTCAGATGACTAACCGATGTCAAGGTTAAGCTTTCAGTTTTTTCCCACCCAACTCGAGTTTCTCAATTCATAAATATTATAACGTAATATTGACTTTGATTTTCATATACTTTTATTTCTTTTTTATTTATTTTTAAAAATAAGTAAACCTTTGGGTTGATTTTGCAGTCTTTTTGTTTCATGTTCCATGGCAGTCTTATCCTCTTCCCCAAGTTTCTTGTAGACTCCGTGAAAGGGGTTGCTTATGGTGGTGTTTACTGTAGCACTCGTCTGTGAAGATTCATGTCACCCGTCTAGTAGACCCGTGGGGCCTTTGGTCTGTGGAGCTGCTTCCAAAAGATAATTTTGGAGGTACATCTGATGAAGACTGTTGATTTGGTAGGCCCCCATGCAACTGACTGGGGATTGATTGGGACAATTATTATGGTCTTATCCATGAAGGCCAGTTTGGCCTCCCGCCCCCTTAATGTCTTCCATGGCCTTTTCTTGTGTGGAGCTTACTACTTATGTCTTTGTTTTCTCGGTGATCACCCAGCTATTGATATGCTAATTAAAAAGAAAACTTTGACTGATCTTTATTATCTGGTAATTATTTTTGCTCATTCAGTACATAAATGAGTTGCAGTGGACATTATTTTCAAATTACTAGCTAGGTCTCATAAGTACTTTTTCTAAGTGCATTCCCGGCAGCCTGCTGCAACAACTAAACTTTAATGTTCATTGAAAAATGAAAATAAACTTGATCTCATAAGGGTATTATTATTCGAAGATAATTGGTATGTCATCTACTTTTGATTAGATTGTATCATCTAGTGTGGTGATGTAGCTTTAAAATGTACTTGGTGGCAAAGGCAAATGTGGGCCAATCCTATCGAGACTTTAATGATTATGAAAAATATTAAGAGCATGAATTTGAATTAATAAAATCTGAAGACATGTAAATGATGATTGTGTCTGGTAATAATTTCGAAATCAATCTTAACTTTTATGGATATATCAATTAAGTTCTAAAACAATGTCAAATAAGTACCTTTTCGATTCTTAAAATTAAAACTAAATCTTTAGTTGTATATACATAATTGCAAATTTTAACTAACATTTAATTTTGATGTTAACAAAATAGTTTCAAGCATTTAAATTTTAGGAAGTATTTCAAAGCATAAGGAAAACATGATTATACTCGCATCTAAAAATAAGAGCTTATAGATAGACATTTAATTAAACAATAAATTACACTATTTTGATGAAATAATATAAGCAATCTCTGCATAGGCGTGAATCTACTTTATTAGAACTTCATCCTAAGAGGAATGATAAAGGAAGCCTCTTTTATTTACTTTTCTATTATTATATTCTACTATTCTATACATTTCCCGGAGTATAATCAATGAGACTATATATAGAGGTTGTGTAACGTCCAACTTGGCTCTCAAATGAGCTAGACGAGAGGCGTTCCCGTAAATTAATTGAGCATATTTTTAAATTTATTTTATGATAAATATTACGAGAGAAAAACGTTGAAAATACAATTAAACCCAATAAAATCCCAATCAATAATTTTTTAAGGTTTTTTAATGGAAATCAATGATCATTAATCCCAATGGCCATGCATTTTTTAGTGTTGGAAATCAATGATCATTAATCCGAATGACCATGCACACAGTTAAATAAATATATAAAAAATTAAATACAGTATTCATATAGAATCTATAGTCACTAATATTTGAGTGAAATGAAGCATCCCCAGCAACTCCTTAAGCTGGCTAAATCTATATGTTGCTGGCTAAATCTATATGTTTTTAAAATAAAAACATTAGTCCTGAGTCAGGTTACTAACCTTAACCCTATTCAATCTATTCTCGGTGTCTTAAGACGAAAGATGTCAATTACTTTACATAGATGAATGCACGACACCATAACATGATATTACATTAATGACATGATAAATAGTTTACAAAATAAATTAACTATGATAAAATCGATAGAAATTCTGAAAATAAAACGGATAGAACCTCTCTTAAAAGTATAATTAGGGGCTACCCGGTCAAATCAACATATATAAATATATAAATCTAGATATATTTATTACATTATACTTTTTACATAAACATTTAATTTAGTCACATCAAAACATTCTTCACATTTGGGTCTCGACCCTGTTCAATTCTAGTCACATTCGACTTCTAATTCTGGGCCTTACTTGTAAAGACTGTGAAAAATATATATATATAAATATAAATATATATATATATATATATAATATTCAAACGCGGTCCGGAAAGGACCGAATGTGTTATTATTTTCTCTACCTGGTTAATTCTACCCGATTAATTATTTATGTAAACCCCGTGACTCGAGCCAAAGTTTTACGTTACCGAACCAGTCGGTTCAACCGTTGGTTTGAGTCGAGTTAGTTTTATTAACCACGTCCTAAGTTGAAGCTAGCCGTGAATTATGAGCGGTGAGAGTCAGGTGTACCTTAATATATGATGATAACGTTGAGAAGATGGTGAGAAAGGAGTTATCAGAACATATGAAAGTATGTAGCATTTTTCTTTTTATATGTTGGATCGTAGAAATAGTTTTAGGCCGAATAATGTATTTGGACGCATTGGATCATATTCAGTTGGGTTATTAGGTATAGAGCATGTCATTTGGATGTTGTTGTGTTTGTTTTATTTTATGGGATTTTTTCATATTTTTCTAGGTTTTTTTAAAGATTTATTACGAACTAGTTATTATTTTGACTCGAGTATGAATCGAGTCAATACTTACTTATGAGTTTGCCATTGAGGGTGTTTTTCTCACTCCCGACACCTTCCCTCCTCCTACCGCCGTCCACTGTGTGTGTCGCCGCCACAGCCGCTGATGCCGCACTGCCGCCGATCAATGCCGCCCCTCCTTGCCATGTCGTCGACGTACCGCCCAGACCAACCCTGGCCACTGTTTCGCCGCCATGATGCCAAAATCACCCCACAAGCCGCACCGCGCCCCTTTTCGATTCACCGCTGTCTAGGCCGTGCCATCGCCGCCGTGACCCCGACAACCACACCCTTGTCCTCCCCAACGTTTCCCCCTTACCTAGCGTTGCCATCGAAGCTGGCTGTGGACATGATTGGAACGACCGACCGCCCCGACCGAACTCGACGCCGCCGCTGGCGGTCATCACTGTTGTGGTCGTCCTTGCTGTAACCACCATTGGGACGAGCTCGCCAAGCCGGTGCTAACCATTACCGAAAAACCGCCGGGATAGTAGCCGGAAAACCACCAGAAGTTGCCGGAAAACTAGATTCACCGAAATTCATTGGAAATCACCTAATCTTCTGCCGTATCCCTCCGATCGAACCCTATCAAACTTCGGATGTCATAGGGTGCCGAATTCGAGCTACGAATTTCGAGAGGTATAATTTATTTTAACCTAATTATTTAAAAGTATTGATTATTAGAATTGCATACTAGGATTGGTGAATTGCGTGTTATAATTATATATATAAATGTAGAATTGATTAAGGATAAAATATGAAATTTGTTTGATTGAGTGGTGTAAAAAGTGGAGGCTAAGAAACTAATTAGGGTAACTAGGTAATGATCATGATCTAATGCAAACTAGCCTAAGTAGACTTGCTAGAATTGATATAGGTTGATGTGTGTTGATTGATGTATGATGGATGTATGTGTGATATAGAATGTATGACTGCATCATGAGCGGGAGTTAGTATTTAGTTTCGATGTGTAGGTACGGAGTAGGAGCTCGTCGCCTAGGCACGAGGACATGCTTAGAGCTTCTACCAGGTGTATTTAGGACTCATTCTTTGTTTTACGCTATTCTATTGTGTATTTGATTTATCATGAGCAGGACGAGTTAAGTGGCATTTTGTCGGATCCCACTTAACTCGGGCCATTTAGCAAACAGTTTTTTTCGGATTAATAACCCTCGAGGATGAGATCGCTCGAGTCAGTTTTCGAAATTAAGATCCACCACAAGTTGCGTTCGAGCCTATTGTATAAATCCCAACCCAGGCCTATATATGCATAGTTTTTGCCTTTTCAGTGTGAGATGGAATGAGGGTTACTGACGGCCACGCCTTCAGATAGGGCGTGTGCTCGAAAGGGCAGGCTCTGGAGCTGGGGAGAATCCACTTGTTCCTTAAATATCCAAACAACTCCTCTTTGAGTTCCTCAAATCTAGAGAAGTGTGGAGGTTTACGGGTACTGCAATGTAGCGCATGTCTAGATTTGTGGTTCAAAGGGTACTATCGGCGACTGCCTGAGAGTGTTCGGCCTTCGTGCTCAAGGCTAGGAGTAATATGGAAGATGTAGAGGGCGGAAAGGAATGAGTTTGATGCGAGAAGCGATAGAGAAATGGCTAAGGTATGAGAATGAAAAAGAAAGGGGGATGCTGTCGACCTGATGGCGACGGCTCCCATATATGCCCTGATGAGAGTTCTTGAGGAAGTATATGGTTTTGATTCAATAGGAGAGTTTGCTCTCTTGTGCTAAATTGATATTAGTTATTTCCAGGGCCAGTAACACTCATTACTGATGATTTTTCTATATATATATGTAGGTGAGAAATGCGAGGGAAGAAAGCTGTCAGGACTACGGAGGAGTAGCACGAAACTGCGCACACATGTAATGATGGGATGCCGCGGTAGATTGTTATGTTTTATCGTATTTTGATAAAATATTTATATACCCTTGTTGTGGACATGTTGGCCCCTTTTGCATTTTTAGGGGAGATTCTGTCTGTTTTTCCATAAAAATTAATAAATTTTTATTTAAATTTCTTTCTTGTTGCATGGTTTTGTTTTGCTTGCATGTCATGGCATGCATGTAGGACCGCGTTAGAACAATTGTTCCCATTTATGCATTTCATTGTTGCATCCCCATCTTATGACGTCGGGGGCAGATCCGGGTCGGCTTAACCAAACCCAGTAGATTAACGAACGGTTCAGTCGTTGGTGACATTTCCGGGTCGGTTCACGGGTGAGCCGAAAGGATGTGTTACAATAATGGTATGAGAGCTAACGCTTGGTCGATTAAGATGGTAGATGTGTTACAGGTTACATGTGTGCCAAAGCTGCTCCGAGCTGTACTGACACGTATTTTTCTGTCTTTATGTTTTGGTTCGCATATTTTCTTACGAGTCGGTGGTGTGATAGGGTGAATAGATCAGATCAGGAATTTGAAGAAGGATGGTGACATAGACCCGCGAGATGTAGATCAGGACCCCATTGCCTCCATTGGCTAGACAGGACAGTCCTAGCCATGTTCACAGTGACGCCGCCTGCAATCAACCTAGGACTACCATGCCACTAGTAGGGTCATTGTGCTAGTTTTGGCTAGCTGACGTGGTGAGAGCCACCATCGAGACAGTTGTCGTGACTGAGTTAGTCGCTGGGACTGAGACAGTGGTCGTGACAATTACCACACCAGAAGTAGTCGAAAGGAGAGAGACACAGTGATCGCCAGGTTGGCAGAAGCTCAAATACAAATGCAGCAAAGTGAGGAAGAATTTAGGAGACAAACGCAGAGAGACCAAGAGGAATTCAGGAGAGAGCTCAAACAGATAGCTCTTTCTGTGGCCAAAACTGAAAAGAGATCAGCAGTGGGTGAAGAGGCACGGGGAGAGCCAGCAGTTTCCACAAACCCTCTATGCCACCTCCTCCTCCAGCGCTACGATAGAGGACTACTCCAACGACACCTCCTCTATTTGACCCACTTCAGGTGAGGATGAGACCGGACATCAGTGGAACCGCAGCAGTAGGTAGCGGGTAGACTGCAGACAGAAGTAGAGCTACAAGATATGACGGTATACCAGTAGGTACAGGACCACAATTTCTTCGGTATGAGCAAGGAGAAGGATCGAACAGATCAGTGGATACAAGGAAATTGGAACTGTGGTAGTACGAGAGGTTCGTGAAGAATGGTGGATGACCATTCTTTGGAAAGTTAGATGCAGAAGAGGCATTCTTATGGATATCGTCAGCGGTAGGTGTAACCACCAGCCATTTTTCACGATATTGTGGGCCTTGCTAGCCAGGTATTAGTCAAAATTTTACAAAACCAACCCTATAACAACTAATCCTAACCGGACCGGGTATTACTTAAAATGTTACATGAATAATATGAAAGCAAATAATTCTAGCGTTTCTAACTCAAAAGAACTTATTTTTCAAATGACAATGCATGAAGTAATTATCCCACAGTCTTAGACCATTTCCCATAGCCACATTTATAACACAAGAAAAGTAAAAAGAGAAGTTCACTTATTATCCGGTTATAAATAGTTGAGTTTGGTAATGAAGTGACAGGTATTTGCTATCCGAAACTTGATTCTTAAATTACTAATTTTAATTATGAAGATAAAACCTTATTATTTTTTTAACTATTGTTTGGTTAGCATAAAAAAATAAAAAAATTATATAATCTATATATGATAATTCATTGCAAGAACATTTACCTACAATTAGAAAACTAACTAGTTTTAATGTATTTTGTAGTAAGATGCAAGTAAGACTATACTTTTAAATACCATCCGGTGACCATACTAGATTTGTAAGTGGTATGCATTATGTCTAGTTCAAGTGGGTCGAATTTGGTTGAACCATATCCTAAAATTATAATTAAAAATTTTCATCAAATGTTAAAAATGTATTTTGTAATCAATATTTTATTAAATACATTTTATAATACCGAAAAGTTTAACTAGAAACCAGATTTTGTAAAAATTCATAAAAATTAGATACCCTTTTAAAATGGTATAAAAGCTTAAATTGTACCGGATTTAAAGATAAAATGTAGTACACCAGGTTCAATTGTGTGGTACGATATGATATTTAAACAATAAGTAAGATTTCACACCAGCAATCCCCGTTTGAAATTTCATTTCTATTAATTTCTTATAAAAACATAAGTAAAAAGAGTATTTTGTGTGACAAGATTTTACATTTCATTTTTACATCTTAGCTATTTCTTTGTCAATTCTAACTAGAAAGTTTCATACATTTTATATCCATTTCATTCCAACCTAGTAGAGACTCAATATTTATTAAAAAATTGCCAAATGCTTATATTTTTAAATAATTTTTTAGCTTCACATATTAGAATATGTTTCGTTATTATATAATTTGAATAATTAAAAAATGGATACCCATTCAACCTCAACTATTTATTATAAATGGTGGGTTTGATTTTTCTTTCATGATAAATAGTCAGATTTGGTATTAATGGCAGGCAGTTAAATGATAAATTGTTGGTTTGATTTTAAGTTTAGGTTAAATGGTAGGTATAGTTTAGGTAATACCCAACATCCAACATATGGGTACCCTTGTAAACAATCTTGATTTTTGAAAGTATCATTGTATTATTATGTATATGTACATGTATGTGCTTCATGTGAAAAGAAATGTCAGTGACAAGGTCAAAACTTATCTCTAAACAAAACTGAGGGAAAAATGACTAGCCAATGGTGAAAATAATTTTCAATTTTCTCAATGGTGAAAATCCTCCATCGGGTCAAAGGCCTAAACGTCAACTTGTTTATTAATTTTCTATTCTAATGTTTAAAAAGAAAATCTCTATCCCAATACATTGAATAATGCCATGGATCTGATATTAAGTTTGCAATAGAGCGTAATAAATTAAATACTAGCATGAATTGGTCAAATCCTGAAGCCCATTTTCTTAATTATTTAGTTAATTTATTTTTGGGCATTCGTTACGATCGATGGGTTAGTGCTCTTACCAAAATTAGTGGGAGGAGCATAATCCTAATATATTAAAATATTTTAAGACAAATATTTATATGAAAATAATGTTTTTTTGTGTGATAAGAATGACGAAGTCGTATTGTACAATAAAATAAGGAAGCGTGAGAATGGTTTTAGGTTATCAACTTCTCATTTTCAAACTTTTCTTTTCTAGTTTCTTTGACTTTTTTATAGACAAAGATTAGTAACAAGTTTAGTTTTTAGTCAATTGCTTATAATCTATCCGAGATTATAAATCATTCTATCACAACTATTCGATCATTAACTAGAAAGTTCTGATGATATAATTTTAAAACATTTATTTTACTCTTAAAATTCTTCGAGTCGACTCCAATCTATGACTTCTCTAGTCAAACTCTATAAATAGCTCCTTATTCATATATGTTGTGATTAATTTGCCTGGTTCTCTCTCATTCAAGTAAAAAACTGATTAGAACATATTATTTTTCTTTTATTTTATTAAATCAACAGGTACAAAAGCATAAATCGCATATATATTTTATTAGAACCATGTTTTGATGATTATTATCTTTGGTTCATTGGTAATAAATTATAATAGATGCATAATCACGGTGGAATATATTTGAGAGTTAGACATATGTTATGTAACCCTTCCCTTGTAGTGAATTACTTATTGATATGATCTAGGGGAGAATTCATATATGTAAGTGGGCACCTGTGTGAGGGGAGAGTGCTCATATAGTGTGAGATATGAGTACTTACTATTTAGTTATCTCATGAGCTTAAAATTATAATGATCAATTAATGAGAATGATTAACTTATGTTAGATTGCCAATCTCTAGTTGGTCATAGGTTGCATGACATGAGCATGAATGGCATATGCAATCTATGAAATCTTGCATTGCTTATTGGATTAGTCTCTTGTGTAGGTTTAGAGCAATGAAGATGCATGAATTACAAAGGATGAGCTTGAAAATTTGAGTAGTTGAAGATCAACATGATAAGTTCAAGGAATACTTCATGAGGGTTAATACCAATTGACACCAACTACTTAGAGAGTTCACAATAAAGAAGTTGTCTTCATCAAGCAAGGTTTCAAAAGATGTGATGAACCTTGTTTTAATCAACAACATTAAAAGCTCTCTAAGAACAACCTTTGGAGTCTACACAACATCTAAGGAATCAAGTTTATGAAAACTCTAAGTGAGAAAAAGTCTAAGCAACCAAATCAACCATTAATGATTGATTAATTGGTTGAACTGTTAAAGTGTATAACACTTTGGTTGGAGTTTGGCCAGCAATGGTTAGACATTTGATCAAATGTTCAATTAGACATTCAGTCTAGAGTTGGGCTACTAAAGCATGAGGTGTAGCAAAGGAAGAAGGGTGGGTGGTTTGACCTTCGGTCATACATTTGGCAAATGAAGACCTTCGGCTTGTTGACAAGCCACATTGGAGCCTGTCAGTTTCCATTTGGTCAAGGGTTTGGTAGCTAAAGCCTAGAGCTATGAAGATGAAAAGTTGATGTAACACCCCGATTCGGTCTGTAGAGTGAACCAAATTGAGTTGATAAATTTCAGGATAATAATTCATAACTATTAAAATGGAGAACCGACAAAAGAAGAGCCTAACCCTTCAAGGTGTCAAAAGATGGAACCCAAGAAGATCTAATGCACATACAGTACCAAAATGCATCCAAGACACCTAGAACTTGACTCATGCAAATAGGACATATTAGATGAGTCAAATTTACAAAGGAGATTAAGTTTCTGGAGAAAATCCAACAGAGCCTCCCATGTAAGTAGGATAATTAAAAAATTTACACAACTTAAATAATTATTATTTAATCACAAAACAATCATTTAACATCCATAAAATCATTTGGTAGGAGCATTTCCAAGGCGTTACGCTACATTTCAAGATCATTTACATTACATTTAACATAAATTTCACATTCATCAGGTTGTTGGCTTGCCAAGTCTTCACATTGGCCTTTCTCTTGCTATTACAAATCACTGAAGCTCATCCAACCCATGTTCTTTTTTCGCTCAGTGTACCTACACAAGTAGCATGATTTTGCGTATATGAATTATTTAACCATCAGTTCTAGGACTCCGGAGCTTGAAGAAACATGCACAAAATAAGTTAGACATGCGTACCCCAAAGTATTTTATCTGCAAAATATAGGAAATACAGTTAGGTAAGCAAAAGCTAGCAACTTCAATGATATTATATCACAAGGCATTAGTATGGGTCACAACACAAGTCTCAAGGCCACACGACCACAACATCATCATATGATGATCCATAGTCACAAGACATCCACGAGCGGGCACGTGTGTATCGATAGTGGGCTCTGGAATGGTGTGCGGGCCGTTTCATTCCTGAGGGATCCTGACAACTCCACCTTTGAGTTCCTCAAACCCGGAGAAGTGTGGAGGTTCACGGGTACTGCATTGCAGCGTATGTCTAGACTTGTGGTTTCAAAGGGTATTGAAGGCGACTGCCTGAGAGTACTCGGCCTTCGTGCTCAAGGCCAGGAGTAATATGGAAGGTGCAGAGGGCGGAAAGGAATGAGATTTGATACGAGAAGCGATAGAGAAATGGCCGAGGCATGAGAATGTGAAAGATAGGGGGATGCTGTCGACCCGAGGGCGATGGCTCCCGTATGTGCCCTGATGAGAGTTCTTGAGGAAGTATATGGTTTTGATTCAACAGGAGAGTTTGCTCTCCTGTGCCAGATTGATATTAGTTATTTTCCGGGCCGGTAACACTCGTTACTGACGGTTTTTCTATATATATATAGGTGAGGAATGTGAGGCGATGAAAGCTGTCGGGACTGCGAAGGAGCAGCACGGAACCGTGCACACATGTACCTGCCGCATGTAACGTATAATGACGGTGTGTTATTGCTACGTGAATGATAATTTTGATGTGTTTGTTTAGATAAATTACTTGATATGAAATGAATGGATAAATGTGAATGAGTAGTGAGTTTGGAGTTCAGGCTCGGTTCAATTGAAACGAAAGAGATAATGATGAATGCTACGGTAGATTATCATGTGTTATCGTATTTTGATAAAATATTTATATACCCTGGTTGTGGATAATTTTTAATTAAAATTTTCTTGTCGTTGCATGGTTTTGTTTTGCTTGCACATCATAGCATGCATGTAGGACTACGTTAGAACCCACGCATCCCATCCATGCATTTCATGTTTGCATCTCCATCTTGAGACACCGAGGGCAGATCCGGGTCGGCTTAACCGAACCTAGTAGATTAGCGAACGGTTCGGTCGCCGGTGACATTTCCGGATCGGTTCACGGGTGAGCCGAAACGGGGTGTTACACATCTACATAGACATGTCATACATATCCAAAAATAACAAAGTCCCCAAGAGGCACAATGTAAACACCGTGAAAAAGCCCACAACACTAAATAGCCAACCCAACATCCACTAAGGTCCTCGTGATTTTCCCATCTATACTGGCCAACGCTAAGCCTGCTCACCTATATAATATAAGAAAACACGCCAGAAATGAGTATCACTAAGTCTCAAATAACTAATAAGGAAAATCTCAATACTGCCAAATGGATAAGATAGTCATCCACAAGGAACTAAAATGAAACAACAACTTCTCCACAACACATTAATCATAACCAAGTGGCCAACAAGGCCTATCATAATCAATATCATTGATAACATACACATGAACCAGATAATAGCTCATGGTAAGATGCAGTTAATATCGCTAATAGGGACTAGCTGATAATCACTTTAGCACTTTAAGGTCTGGATATACTTGATGAAGGCGTACACATGCCAAAATGTATACACTACTAGCAAGTAGTAAGTTGGTATCATATGCATAACCATGAACCAATCACCATAGGTGATTACTGATTGGCCCCTCGGTGATGTCACGCGTCCCATCTATCTCGCGTGTAAGTCAAAATCCAAAAAAACATAATACATTTATAAGGTCTGGGCATGGGCAATTCAAATAGTGTTAAAGTACGACTTTGAGCTAAATCTTATAACTTTTGAAATCTCGTCTAAGAGATTTTATTCTTGAAGTTTTATTAAATTAGAATATTAATTAAATGACCCGTAGATAGTGGGATTCAATAAAATGCCACTAACTATGCCTTATGATGTAGATCAAATCAAGGGAGCTAAGCAGAAGAGAGTTCTGACCGACCTGAGAAAATCTCCTTGTCCTACTGTTTCAGCCCTGAGTCTAGGATGCGCCAGGAGCTAGGGTTTGACGGTTGTTCCTAGTCATCCCGCATCCAAGCATGGATAGTCGGTGCTATCCAGGTGGTGAAACAACTTACCATACACTAACCGTGTTATAGTTGTAGGTAGTTAGACCATGGTGCACGTAGCTATCGAACCAAGTGTCGGGAGACAATGACTATTGGCACATGTAGTGGTATATGGTGTATCGGGCATGTGGCAGTGGTCGAGTCCATGAAACCTCAAGATGGTGCTATTTCGTGAGATGGAGCGCTAGTCGGGTGCTGGAGATCGAGCACCAGGGCTAGGCGTCACAAGCAAGTCGGTGTTTATGTCGGCAGAGTGAGGATGAGTGCAACCGAGCGTACCGAGCAGAATACCGATCAGGTTACCGAGCAACGTACCGAGTAGCACAGGCATGCCGAGCAGCTTGCTGAGTGAATTGGCAGTACCGAACAGAATACCAGTACTGGGTTGTGGCACGGTGAGTGGCAAAGCAGCATGGCACTAGCATGGGCGCTAGCGTGCGATTGCTAGTGCACGAGCGCGATCGAGCGCGCAGGTGTGTGCTAATCAAAATAGCGGCATGCTGAAGCGCACGGTGCAGGCTTGTAGTGGTATGCAGATGCCGGTCTTGGAGCCAGAAACTACTGGAAGCATCGAAGAGGTTGATCTTGTGGCCGAGCATTTGCTAGGGTCGAGCCAGTAGGCAAGATGGTTGAACTAGAGGTGCAGCCGATGGTTTGGAGGAAGCATCATGGAAAGTGGGCAAAGCATATCTAGAGAGGATCTGGATATCCTGATATCCCAGGCACGAGCAATGTTGCAACAAACTTAGGTTGGAGATAAGCCTAAGCCGTGGGGAAGATCTTGGACGTGATCAAGTCTAGGGATAAGGATGCGGTCAATCTTAGGTGATCTTTTGGAGATAAAGATTACGGGGAAGATTTGGGTTTATTCGGAGTTTGGTGAACATGAGTTAGGGTTTTCTATATAAGGGGTGGCCTCTATTATGGGAAAGAAGAGGAGAACGTCTGGTAGAGGAGAGAACTGCTGGAAAGAGTTGTGTTGAGGTTTCTATGGAGAGAAGCATACCGAGATCAAGGTAGGGAGATAGTGAAGGGCTGCAGTCGATCCTTGGAGTAGGATTGTACTTCACGTGTGGGCTGCTGGATCAGTCTGGTCAACCGGGATCGAGGTATTATGCAACTTACGTTCTTGTCCCTTGCATATACTAGTTGAGGAAATTGCATGTAACCAGTTGATCCAAGGGGGATGATTGAAGGGTTGAGAGTGAGGACCGAGTGAGGGTGTTCTCACGGTCTCTCAAGTGAGGTTGAGAGATTCGGCATGGGGTTGCATGTCCACAGCCGACAAGTAGTCTGGGAGGGATTACTTGTGTCGTTTATTTATGATTTGAATAAAGGTTGGGATGGAGTTCCTGTAATTGAGTTGTGTCAGTGTCGGTATTTGGCATTGCGCGTCAATCCAAGGATTCTAGGATTGGGGCTGTACCATGAACGGGTAGCAGTACATGTGCTGGTAGTGGGTAACCAGTGCGCTAGGACGTTGAGCGACAGGACTTGGCGAGTGTGTAGCGCTGTGGTGTGCTGTTTGGTGATTGGTACTTTGTATGAGGCACTTCTGTCTGGGTAGTCGGCAGGGTGTGCTGTGCCGGGCGTGTTGGTGAGTAGCGGTATCGACAACGGGATCTGTTTCTGTCTCTCACAGGTATTGTCGAGAGGAGCGCAACTTGTGGAAGGCTGGTGTTCCCAGGAGGGGAATACGCCACACAGACATTGGTAAGGAGGCAAAAAATTCTACCTTGAATCACGTCTGTGACAAAGGGTATCAAAGCAAGTTCTAAGTTCGAGTAAAGCCGCTTACTACAACACAATCTCCACATTTACTACCGACAGATCAAATTTTCCAGAAGATGGACACACAAAATGAGACTCTCAGGGAGAGGCTTACACGGCTGGAAGTGTTGGTGGGCTGTCCTACCAACAACAAAGATGGACAAACTGTCTTCCATAGATTACAGTCCTTGACGGAAGGGATCTTAGACTTGAATACTCAGGTTGGCGACAGGCCCGAACCCATCCATGTGTAGGAAACGACGGGGATGCTGGAGGATCTCCGGGTTGCAATTGAAGTTCTGCATTTGCGACGCAAGCGTAGTCGCAGCGCAGCCTCAACACAGTGGTGTTGACCGTGCAGCTGACAAAAACTTAGTTCCGGGAAGGCTTAAAGTGCCAGAGCCGTAGAAGTTTTCGGGGAACAGATCAACCAAGGATCTGGAAAACTTCATATGGGACATTCAAGAGTATTTTGTTGCTGCAAACATACCCGAAGACAGACAAGTTTCGATGGCCAGCATGTACTTGACGGGGGATGCCAAATTATGGTTCAGGACTCGCACCGAGGAGGATGAAGTTGCTGGTCGACCCCGTATGGAAACTTGGGATTCTCTGAAGTGGGAACTTCGGGATCAGTTCTTGCCGACCAACACTACATGGGAGGCAAGAGACTGACTCAAGAAATTGAGACAGACAGGAACGGTCAGAGATTACGTCAAAGAGTTCAGCTCGTGCCTCCTCGACATCAAAAATATGTCAGAGGACGACAAGTTGTTTAACTTTGTCACTGGTCTACAGCCATGGGTGCAGATGGAGTTGAAGCGGCAGAAAGTATTAGATTTGCATGCAACTTTAGGTGACGGCTGATGCTTTGGTAGATTTGAAGCCTGCTGAGGGTTCACGTGATGATGGCCTTGAGCAAGAAATTCCAGAGTAGCAAGGTCAGTAACCAGGACGGCTAGGAGAAGCTGTTCCAAGGGCCGAAGCAGAAGAAGAAGGGGTATACCTTCAATGTAGGAAACAACAATCGGGTTGCCGATGTTAACAAGTCTGGATGCTTTTTGTGCCGGGGACCTCACAGGGCTAGGAACTGTCCAACAAAGGTCAAGGTGAGCGCTATGGTGGCAGCTGTGGACCAGGAGCAAGAGGCAGAGACGCCCATTGCCCGAACAGATACCCTTCAAATTCTCGGGGCACTGAGAGCTGGAGGTTCGGTTCATGGAGGAGCCCACCTGATGCAAGTTCCATGTGTAGTGAATGGGAGGCGGATATCAGCCCTAATAGACACAGGTGTGACGCACAGTCTAGTCTCCAAGGGGATGGCATTGGAGCTAGGGTTGAAGACCGGGATTGACACAAGTAAGATCAAAGCAGTCAACTCACAGGTGAAGCAGGTAGATGGTGGCATTGCTAGGAATGTCCGAATTCGTTTGGGAGAGTATGAAGGCCGCATTGACCTGATGGTGATCGAGATCGATGATTTTGACCTGATCATCGGGAATGCATTCATGCCGACTGCTGGTATGGGAGTGTTCCCACAGTTACGAGGCGTGCTGATCATGAGTGGAGCAGATACCTGTTTTATTCGTGGCCAGGAGAAGCCTGCCAGAGTCATGGATGTTGCTGTCCAGGGTAAGAAGCTGGTGGCTATGCAGCTTGTTGGGGAAATAGGCAGGATACCTTGACGGGTGTTGCTGAGATGTTGATCCAGCCGGACCAGATGGTGTTGGTGCCGGTAATGAGGTTGCTGGAGGCGCAGTCCAGCGTAATGCCGGGCGAATGCGGGAACTCGTCAACTCCCGAGATGGTTATCGTACACCAGGCCACAATGGTGCCGCCGAAGTGTGCACCAACGGTAGTGTCAGAGTGTATTTAACCGTGTGAATTCACAGGACTGAATATCCAGACGGAAGAGTTGCTAGATATGGGGAAGGTTCAGCCATCAATAGAAGTACCTATTCTAATCCAGGCAGGATCAAATGAGGTAATGAACCAGTACCTTGTTCCTGGTGTTGCTGATTTACGTAATAGACTTGGACAAGCAAGCGGCAGTGCCAAGAGGGACCTGAACTCGAGGTGTTGGTTTGTCCGGACGCAGACGGAGAGATTGCCAAGGAAATTCATGAGGGATCACCGGGGTCAGTCGAGGCAGGTTGTGAATCAGATTCAGGAGACATCAGCCAGGGCGTGAATTCAGCTGAAGGACGTGGATGTTAAGTATTTAAAATATATAATATTTACCCAGGTTTTTTATATGATTTTGTACTTCCCGGGTATAAATATTATTAATTAAGTGATATTTTACTTTATTTTTTAGTGTTAATTAATATTTTATTAGATATGCTTAATTTTGGTGTTTCAATGCAGAAAAAGATGAATAAATTAAGCTTTGGAATTGAATGGTCATGACACTTGGCCCTACCCAATGGCTACAAGTTATGGTGTACAATGGAGTCAATGAGTTGGAAACTTGAAGCGACATCATAATTAATTAAACTACGTCGATTTGTGAACACCCTCTTCGAATTCTTGTATCTCCACTTATATATAAAGGGGTGGTCATTTGTTGTTGATTATATCTCATCTCTTGGCTTCGGAGTGTAGTGAAAGAAGTAGTTTTAGTTTTTGTAATTTCTTTCTCTTTCATAATAAAATTTAGTTTCTTCTTTATATTGTTTTCTATTTTTATTATGGAGTAGTATTTTATTTCGTTCTAGAGAAGAATGGAACTTAACATGATTTAATTGAATTTATTTTAAGCTTTTACTCTTTTATTCAATCGGATTGTTTGAATTATCATATTTTTAATGCTAAGAATAGATTGATCACCTATTTCTTAGATCACGAGGTTTAATTAGATTTTAGGAGAAATTAATTAGATTAGTCATTGGTAATTCATCATACGACGAGTCTTTTGACTTGTTTGTCATTGTGGTCGGAAGATACATAACACCGTATGCGATTGTAAGGTAATTCTTAATGCATTATTTGTTGATTAATCAATTATCATCGGGAGGTAGAAATTAAGGCAAAATAATAGAAGCATGAAGGAGTGGGAGCCACCATGTCATATAATTATCCTAGATCGACAATCTGAGGGAATAAAAGATAAGAGTAAGACTTGATGAATATTAAATTCATGTTAAGGGAAATTCGACTCTAGAACGAGTTTATCATTTTAACATCTTCTTTTATTTAAAGTAATTATTTAGATTTAGTTAAGTCAATTAATTTTGTTTTGCTCTTAATTTTATTTTAAATAATTAATTTAAGGTAATTCATCTCCTTGTGGGACGATACTCGAACTCATCATTCTATTACTTGTTTCGACCATGTATACTTGCATGTTATTGAAAATATTCTAACAAGTTTATGGCGTCGTTGTTGGGGAGACTGAATTTTCTAAGTTAATTTAGGATTAGAATTTTGAGAGTTTTCTTTTATCTTTAGATTTTAGTGTCTGATTTAAAGAAAAAAGAAAAAAAACTATATCATTGTCTTCTTCCTTGCTATCATTTATTTGTTATCATTTGTTTATGCATCGATTAGTGCGGTCACCCTTGTTTTCTTATGATCCAAAGATTGAAAGGACTTTGAGAAACTTGTATGCCGCTGGAAGAAGAGCACAAGAAGCCATAGAAGAAGAAGCCATGAACCCACAACAACAACAAATGCCTCCACTTCCACCGATTGTAGCAGTAGCTAATGATGACAATAGGGCAATCCAAGATTGGGTTGTACCTCTTGCAAGAGGGTTATAACCTAGTATTATTGCACCACCGGTGGATGCGACCCACTTCGAGCTTAAACAAGTTTTATTTAACATGTTACAAACCATAGGACAATTTAGTGGATTGCCTCCTGAAAATCCTAATAGGCATATCATGGATTTCCTATCGGTTTGTGATATGTATAAGCAACCTGGTGTCTCTGATGATGCTCTCCGCCTTCGCTTATTTCCATTCTCATTAATAGGAAGTGTGAAAGAATGGTTGTCATCATTAGATTCAATAACCACTTGGTATGAATTATCTGAAAAATTTTTGTTAAAATATTTTCCACCTTCTAAAACTGCTAGATTATGTAATGAAATTTTATCTTTTTTGCAGTTTGATGGTGAGTCTCTCTTTGAGGCATGGGAAAGATATAAAGAATTGTTAAAAAGTGTCCCAACCATGGTATAGAAAGATGGATGCAACTCCAAACTTTCTATAATGGGTTGTTGGGGCAAACAAAGAACATAGTTGATGCGGCCGCCAATGGATCATTTCTTAGGAAGAGCCCACATGAAGCTTTCCAATTGCTAGAATTAATGGTTCCTAGCAACCATCATGCCACACAAGAAAGGCATCCAAGGAGGACTACCGGAGTTTTAGAATTAGATGCACTTACTGCTTTATCTACTCAGGTTAGTGCTTTAGCTAATCAAGTTCAAAATCTTAATATGCAGGGACATGTTAAGGCTGTGGAGCCAAGGTGTGAATGGTGTGGACAAGGACATTTTACAGGTCAATGTGCAACAGATCAAGTTAACTACGTAGGCAACTTTAATAGGAACAACAATCCCTATTCCAATACCTACAATGCGGGTTGGCGCAATAACCCCAACTTTTCATGGAATAATTCTTCACAACCGGCTGATGTTCCCACTAATCCACCACCACCATCACAGCATTCTCGACCTCCTTCACTTTCTTTCCAGCCACAACAACCGGATTTGATCTAAATGTTCAATTCTATGCAACAAACTATACAACAATTTATGCAAAATCAACAACAACAACAACAGTTTATGCAACAAGTTATGGTGCAATTAAACAAGGAACCAAGTGAGCGACCCAAGGGTGTACTTCCTAGCCAACCAGAACAACCAAGGAATGATGGTCAAGAGCATCGCAAAGCTATAACAACCCGGAGTGGTATTACTTTACAAGAACCAGTTCAACCCAATGAAGTTAGGGAAAAGATGATAAGCCAAGCAATGAACGTGAACCCAATACATTGGTTAGCTTACTTGGAAGCAAAGGGAAAGAAAAAGATGAAGTACTTATAGATGAGGTCGAAGATAAGGTACCATTTCCTTCTAGATTGAGGAAACAAAGTGATGAAAAATATTTCAAAAAATTTCTTGATATATTTAAGAAATTACAAATTAACATACCTTTTGCTGAAGCACTTGAACAGATGCCTAGTTATGTAAAATACTTGAAGGATATTCTAGCAAAGAAAAGGAGAGTATATGACAATGAAGTTGTAGCCATGACAGAGGAATGTAGTGCTGTCCTCCAAAGAAAACTACCTCCTAAGATAAAAGACCCAGGAAAATTTGTGATTCCATGTTCAATTGGAGGAAATGTTCATTGTAATGCTTTATGTGACTTAGGTTCTAGCATTAATCTTATGCCTTTTTCTGTTTTCAAAAGGTTAGGAATCAAGGATATTGCTCCTACCAATATCACACTTCAGTTGGCTGACCGATCATTGGTATATCCTAAAGGAGTCATTGAAGATGTTTTAATAAAGGTTGACAAGTTTATCTTTCCTGCAGATTTTGTAGTGCTTGAAATGGAAGGAAGGAATGATGATATACCACTCATTGTCGGGAGAGGTTTCTTGGCAACGGGGAGAACACTGATCGACATAGCCACTGGAAAACTTACGCTTAGGGTAAACAACGATTATGTCACATACAATATTTTTAAATCCATGAATTGCCCGGATGCAACATATGATTGTTCTAGAATTGAACTAAGTGATAAAATAATGTACAAAGGGGATCAGTTGAGTGATTCATTACATAAAGCCATAAATTCTCTTTGTGAAGATATTGATGTGGAAGAAATGGTTAAAGTATTAGATTCGCAACCGATCTTGCCTAGAAGATTTAGAGTTGTGGAACCTTTAGATCTACCATTCCACAAATTGCTGCTAAAGGGACTCTCTGTGATGGAATGATGACAAGAACACCTATACATGTACAACATGTCTCAAGGAGTATGAAAGCATACTTTGCGTCTGTGGCATGTGCATTAGTCAATGTCTGCTCATCTCAACCATCTAAAAAATAGATAGTAGGACTGATATATCTAGAAGGGTGAGTGTGAAAATACTTGGGTAGAGGCTCAACTCTGTCTGACATCTTTGGTCTCATGGCAAGTGAATAGATCTCTCATGAAAAACTGGTCACACTGCTCTACGACTCTTAACAATGAAGTGTCTCATCCTCACATACTCTGACATCGGGGGTCTTGGGAGAGTACGCTAAGATGAGAAAATCCTACTAGGTATGTAATGAGGGTCTCCATCTGAGTCATAAGGGAAATGGGAAAACTTTGTGTAGGATATTGGGTAGCCCAAACATATGATGGGTAGGTACATGGCCATGTCTCGAAGATCATCATGATTAGACTCCACCATAGGTGGCTAGTCTATGGAACAACCAATTAATGACGAGCCTAAGAGATAGCTCCTAAGTAGTTCTAATACAATCAGCTAACAGTAGGCATGGGTTTCTCGATACAATACTAGTCACGCACTTCCAAACGGGTGGGGTTCAAATGACCCAAAGAACCAATATCTCTCATCGAGTCTATGGGGACTCATAATGAGGTTTGACACGTGTCTCATCTGCTCTTTAGTGGTGTGTGACATGCTGTCCTGTACCGATTTGTAGCTCTAATTTTGACTCGCATGACTACTAACACTGTAGTAGACTCTCAAGCAAAGCTATCAGTTAAGATGAGCATATACTAGTGTCTTTCTAACTGGTCAGCATGATCTAGTCAGACTAAAGTCCCTGTTTGCGTCGCTTCCAAGCTTGGGTAAAGTTGTCTCCTCCAGACTAGTCTATCATTGGCTACCTGCACTGTAAGTCCTAAACAATACCACGAAGGTACCTCCTATACTCGGGGCAAAGGCTAAATCCTATGTCTCAGGGCAAGAACCTAATCGTGCCAGCGAGCATAAGGAAATCACTCTCTCCCTAATGGACACTCCCTCACTGAACCCATCATTTATGCCAAAATTCTAATACGAGTCAAACTCCTCTCGCTGGCTAAGGTCACACTGTATGTTTAACCATCTGCTAATCATCTAATCTGTATACCCTGGCTATAACTCATACATTTGCTGTCAGGCTGACTGAACAATCTGACCACAGTGGTCATCCCATCTGGAGATCATAATATCATGTTCTCTTACTTTGTCCATGTACATCCACTTGGTGATTGTCACTAACGCTGTCTAATGATACTATCTCTGCAATACACATTTGACCTAAGGATGTCAGGTCAAGGCAACGGTATGCAATATAGTTGTGAAGTTCATCTTGTGCTATCACATCCAAAAATTCTAGTGCGCCTTAACTTTTCTTTGCCCAGATGATATTACCGTAGCTATATCTTGTCATCAATCTCTGATGCAACTCTCCTCTCAATGCTATGACATGCGGTCACTGTGCAAAGCTAAGAACATTTTCAAGTAGTTGTCTTCCTATAAGGTGAGGTAATTACTTGGCCTTTTCTTTCACTATAATTACTCACTCAAACGGTGGTAGTGCATCACGGTTGGTGGTTGGGTAACACGGATGGTGGTAGTGTTATTTGGTTGGTGGTTGTGCATCACAGTCGGTGGTTCGACAACTCGGACGATGGTTGTGAATCACAGATTACAATCGTGCTACTTAGACGGCGGTTGTACTATCTAGGTGCTGAAGCCTGCTCCTATTCATGTATGTCGTGAACCCATTACTGTGTCTAGCATGTTTATCTCCACATGTCTATCAGAGTTAGCTGCTATTAACTTGGTTCAGGTTATCCAACCATGCGTGCCTGATCTAGAGGGGTTTGGATCATAGTGGTGACACGTACGATGGAAAGTTAATGTTGAGCCCTCACTAGTCTCCTCTGAAGTAGTTGCTAACAATTCTGCTCAGGTTTTCCAACCATGTGTGTCTGATCTAGAGGGGTATGGATCACAGTGACGATATATACGATGACAAACGAATGCTGAGTCTACACTTATCTCATAGAATTTTGAATGACTACTCTCCATAAGAGCTGACTGCCTCTCACTAGAGATCACTAATCTAGCTCTAGCAAATCTAGTGAAATCCAGCCAACCTTCTAAATCTGTGGTCAAAGGAAATCTCGTTCATCCTTGGTGTATTCATGATTCAGTCTTTTAAAGAGTAGCTAATAATATTTTTGGGATAGACATACACTAGTGGAAGAGGAGGGAGGCGATGAAGTATCCATGAGATTGTAGATCCACCTTGCTACTTATCCTCATCCACTATTATCTCTTGGAAGTTGTCCATCTAAGTCATCTACCCTACACTCTCATCTGTGTTCCAAGTATTCCAAGTGTTTAAGTGGACCTGCTGACATAGTGACATCCTGTATCCACGAGGATTTGTCTAAAGGTCTATGTTCCCAAATGTAGACCTCTGAACTATGCCCAATGGTTCTGTTTAAGGCACTCGATGGTCCATGACTCATGTGTCACGTAACTATGTGAGTATCTCCATACACCAAGATCCCTACATGTGTTATCTCTTATAATTCTGTTTTGCGATGTACACCATGTCCCAAAGAAGGACTGATGTGGTGACATACAAAAGATGGACAAGTGCTGCAATGTCCCCAGTGCTCAAAATACTCCTAGTCACACTATTCGTCTCAACTTTAAAGTGCTGCAATGTCTCCAGTGCTCAAAATACTCCTGGCCACACTATTTGTCTCAACTTTAGCTAACTGAATATGTGGAGACTTTAAGTAGTCCAAAGCTCTCGCATAGTAAAGGGAAGGACGAGTCTCTACACTTATCATAAAGTGCCTATGAGATCCATGCTGGTATCTAGTAAACTTATAATCTCATATCCATCTCATAAGTCCACTATAATTGCAAACACCTAAGCATGCACTGGTCCGGTCTCATTGAGCACACCATCTGATAACGTAAATAAAACAAAAGAAAATACATGTCGACTTGGTAAGGACAGCTCCACACACTTGGCTCAAAACAAAAGTCTTCAATTTCAATTGACCAACACATGGCTCTGATACCAAACTGTAACACTCTAATTTTGGTTCACCTAATAACTAAATCAGAAATGTTATGATCAAATCGAGTCACGTTTAAAGTTATTGGTTGGTAAGACACGATCGATAAAATAGATCAAAACAACCTTCTTGGTGTCATGAGAATGAAAAACAATGTTAAATACACATCAAAACACATCCAATATAAGTAAAAGTAAGAAAAGAAATAAATGCACTGAGCTTAAGTGTGTGTAACGTTTATCTTTCTTTCCACCAAAGTCAACTTAGGATTTGTAAGACCTATATATATTATATGAAAAATGTCAGTAACAAGTGTTTCTAGTTCAAAAAATAACTAATATAATTTGGCAAATAGGTATTCTATTACCCACGAAAATAAAACTTCAAGATTGCCTCACACTGGACGGTAAGCAAACATACTTAAGCAAGTACCCGCTTGCATGCACGGCTAATGTTCATATTCATACGTACAATGCTTATGCCCTCACATCTTCCATATTTTACCCGCCACAGTTAAGTTAGTGCCACAAATTTTAGAAATGTGTTGCGTTACGTAGTACCCTCTCATACACCGCACTACCTCAGGGTTTAAAGGATAACTAGTGCGGTCCATATTCATGTTTACCCGTATATTTATATAGTATAATTATATTATTAATTTGTAATTAGAGTATTCTTCTTGTTTATGTATTTATTTTTTATCAAATTATCTATGAGTGCATTTTATTGTTTATTTATTATTATTATGTCTCGATTTTCATGCCACATGTTTAATTATAGATTTGTTAGCACTGTTTTCTTTATTAAGATGTATTGATGACATGAGGACATACCACGAGCATGCATCATATAAAGATGTTAATATTTTACTTAGTAGTGGGTTCCAATGTAAGTTTCGGAGTCAGAGCTCGTCATAGATGTGCAGATACACTTGGAGCTTGGACCACAAGTTCATAGAACTCTCCCTCTCTGCATGACTCCATGCGTGTAGAGTTTAATCATTATTAAGTGTTTAAAGTATACGCTATTTACCCATGTTTTTAATATAATTTTGTGCTTTGCGGGTATAAATATTATTAATTAAGTGATATTTTATAATTTATGGTGTTCAATGGAGTCGAGGAGTTGAAAACTTGAAGGGACATCATAATTAATTAGACTACGTCGATTTATGAACACCCTCTTCGAATTCTTGTATCTCCACTTCTATATAAAGGGGTGGCCATTTGTTGTTTGAGATATCATATCTCATCTCTTGGCTTCGGAGTGTAGTGAAAGAAGTAGTTTTAGTTTTTGAATTCTCTTCTTTCATAATAAAATGTAGTTTCTTCTTTATATTGTTTTCTATTTTTATTATGGAGTAATATTTTATTTCGTTCTAGAGAAGAATGAAACTTAACATGATTTAATTGAATTCATTTCAACCTCTTACTCTTTTATTCAATCGGATTGTTTGAATTATCATGTTCTAAATGCTAAGAATAGATTGATCGCCTATATCTTAGATCATGAGGTTTAATTAGAATTTCGGGAGAAATTAATTAGATTAGTCATTGATAATTCATCATACGACGAGTCTTTTGACTTGTTTGTCGTTGTGGTCGGGAGATACACAACATCATATGCGATTGTAAGGTAAATCTTAATGCATTATTTTGTTAATTAATCAATTATCACCGGGAGGTAGAAATTGAGGCAAAATAATAGAAGCATGAAGGAGCGGGAGCCACCATGTCATATAATTATCCTAGATCGACAATCCGAGGGAATAAAAGATAAGAGGAAGATTTGATGAAGATTAAATTGATGTTAAGGGAAATTCGACTCTAGAACGAGTTTTATCATTTTAACTTCGCTTTTAATTTAAAGTTATTACATAGATTTAGTTAAGTCAGTTATTTTTATTTTGTTCTTCATTTTATTTTCTTTAATTAATTATAGGAAATTCATCTCCCTGTGGGACGATACTTGAATTTATCATTATACTACTTGTTTCGACCGTGTATACTTGCATGATATTGAAATTATTCGAACAAGTTTTTGGCGCTGTTGTCGGGGAGATCAAATTTTCTAAGTTAATTTAGGATTAGAATTTTGAGTGTTTTCTTTTATTTTTAGATTTTAGTGTCTGATTTATAAAAAAAAAGAAAAAAAATAAACTATATCATTGTCTTCTTTTCATTTGTTGTTATCATTTGTTTATGCATCAATTAGTGCGGTCACCCTTGCTTTTTGTGATCCAGAGATTGAAAGGACTTTGAGAAACTTGCGTGCCGCTGGAAGAAGAGCACAAGAAGCAATAGAAGAAGAAGCCATGGACCCACAACAATAACAAATGCCTCCACTTCCACCGATTGTAGCAGTAGCTAATGATGACAACAGGGCAATCCAAGATTGGGTTGTACCTCTTGTAAGAGGGTTACAACCTAGTATTATTGCACCACCGGTGGATGCGACCCACTTCGAGCTTAAACCAGTTTTATTTAACATGTTACAAACTATAGGACAATTTAGTGGATTGCCTACTGAAAATCCTAATAGGCATATCATGGATTTCCTATCGGTTTGTGATATGTATAAGCAACCTGGTGTCTCTGATGATGCTCTCCGCCTTCGCTTATTTCCATTCTCATTAATAGGAAGTGCAAAAGAGTGGTTGTCATCATTAGATTCAATAACCACTTGGGATGAATTATCTGAAAATTTTTTGTTAAAATATTTTCCACCTTCTAAAACTGCTAGATTACGTAACAAAATTTTATCTTTTTTGCAGTTTGATGGTGAGTCTCTCTTTGAGGCATGGGAAAGATTTAAAGAATTGTTAAAAAGTGTCCCAACCATGGTATAGAAAGATGGATGCAACTCCAAACTTTCTATAATGGGTTGTTGGGGCAAACAAAGAACATAGTTGATGCGGCGGCCAATGGATCATTTCTTAGGAAAAGCCCACATGAAGCTTTCCAATTGCTAGAATTAATGGTTCCTAGCAACCATCATGCCACACAAGAAAGGCATCCAAGGAGGACTACTGGAATTTTAGAATTAGATGCACTTACTGCTTTATCTGCTCAGGTCAGTGCTTTAGCTAATCAAGTTCAAAATCTTAATATGCAGGGACATGTTAAGGCTGTGGAGCCAAGGTGTGAATGGTGTGGACAAGGACATTTTACAGGTCAATGTGCAACAGATCAAGTTAACTACGTAGGCAACTTTAATATGAACAACAATCCCTATTCCAATACCTACAATGCAGGTTGGCGCAATAACCCCAACTTTTCATGGAATAATTCTTCACAATCGGTTGATGTCCCCACTAATCCACCACCACCATCACAGCATTCTCGACCTCCTTCACTTTCTTTCCAGCCACAACAACCGGATTTGATCCAAATGTTCAATTCAATGCAACAAACTATGCAACAATTCATGCAAAATCAACAACAACAATAACAGTTTATGCAACAAGTTATGGTGCAATTAAACAAGGAACCAAGTGAGCGACCCAAGGGTGTACTTCTTAGCCAACTAGAACAACCAAGGAATGATGGTCAAGAGCATCGCAAAGCTATAACAACCCGGAGTCGTATTACTTTACAAGAACCCGTTCAACCCAATGAAGTTAAGAAAAAGATGAAAAACCAAACAACGAATTGTAATTGGCTTAATTTGGAATGTTGTAATATTTCAGATTGCATTGGAACAAGTTATGGTGAATATGGAATTGCTGG
>JAURVB010012206.1:0-70549 GCA_033002965.1 Piper betle | reverse complement strand
TTGCATGTCACTAAAATTATTCTAACACACTACTTCTTCTTATTCCAAAAACACATGGTGCTATTCATATAGTTGATTATGGGCCCATTAAACTTTGTAACGTGGCTTATAAGATTATCTCCAAGATCATAGCTAAGCCTTTATCAAGAAGGTGTATTAATGAAAATCAAGCAACATTCATTCTGATGTGTCAGATGGTAGGTAATATTATTATGGCCTACGACTGTATTCATTATATTCAACCATAAAACATAAGCAAGCTTGGGCGGCTATGAAATTGGACATGTCAAAAACTTTTGATAGAATGACTTGAGATTATATTATCAATGTGCTTTGAGCTCTAGGTTTTTCTAAAGATTGGTGTGTTATGATCTATAGTTGTCTGTCTAGGATGTCATTTTTTATGCTTACTAATGGCAAAGCTTTTGGGAAGTTTACTCTTTTTAATAACTTAAGACAAGGGGATCCTTTATCATCATATCTATTTATATAGGCACAAAGGTTCTTTCTCACTTAATCTAAATAATGGTGAGAGAAGAAATTAATGGCTTATAAATTATCAGATGAACACCTCGTATTTCTCACCCCTTATTTGTTGATGACCTAATGACTTTCTGTAAGGCCACTTTTGATCAAGTTGATGTTATGCCACATATTTTGAACACTTTTCATAATGTCTCTAGTCAAAGTGTGAACTTCTCTAAGTCTGATGTTTTTTGCTTATAGTCTCTACATCATAAGCTTAAGAAAATGCTATTCAAACAGTTGAAAATAAAATATTTATTATCTGGTTATATTTGCTTGGGTGCACCTTTATGGTTTGGGTATAGGAAAACTACTAACTTACAATATTTGAGGGAGATTCGTTCAAGAATTGTTAATTGGGAATCTCATTTGTTGTCTCAGGCCAGAAAGACTTCCCTCATTAAACCAGTTAGTATGTTATAGCGAACTTTGTAGCTAGTTACTTTCACCTTCTCAAGTCTTTAATGAAGAGTATTGATGCTTGTTCTTAACGTTAATTTTGGTGAGGATATAAACAAGATAGAGATCGGCAAATGTCCCTTGAGAAATTGAAGGATATTTGTGGCCTTCTTGAGGAGAAGGGCATCAGTATAAGGCAACTAAAGGAAATAAATGAGGCTATACTTACTAAGTTAGCAAGGACAAATGTATTTGACCCCTCTTCTCTTTTGTCACGAATTCTGGTGGGGTATGACTATGGATATGGATGGTGGAATTTTATGTCTTTGACATTAAGTGCTAGATAAACTGTCTCAGAAGATTGGAAGGGTACTAAACGAGCCTTTGACAAATTTATGGTAAATTCTACTGGGCTGTTGTTAATGAAAACAATATAAGATTTAGTTTGGATTCTTGGGTCCGTCTATTACTAGTGCAATACCTCTTTTGGTGGAAGAGTATAAGGATTTAAAGTGTAAGTCAGTTTCATATCTAAGTGGATCAAATAATTATAATGACTCGGCGCAATGCGTAAATTAATGGGCTTAAGTCATGTTTTCAAAAGTGGTTATCCGAAGTTGAAGATCTATAGTTCATTCCTACTAATAAATAAGATCTTACCCTAATTGGTATTACATGTAGAACTAAATTAAATCATCTACCTCAAGAAATTTCGTCCTATAAATTCTTACACATGACCCATCGCTAGCCCTAACCCACGTCCTTCTCTGGTCTATGACCAGTAGCTTAGCAAATGTTCTTAGTCCAACTCACTATCTAACACGAAACTAGATTGCTATGGTAGCATTTGTAACAACTTGACTCAAAGTGTAAATTAATGGGCCTAAGTCATCTCTTCAAAAGTGGTTAACCGAAGTTAAAGATCTATAGCTCATTCTCACTAATAAATAAGATCTTACCCCTAAAAATATTAGATGTAGGATTAAGTTAAGGGATCTCACAATCCACTAACTTTAGAAAATTTTGTCAGCAAAATTCCTATACTTGGCCCGTTACTAGCCCCAACTGCATCCTTCTCTAGCCCATGACTAATAGCCTAGCCAACGTCCCTAGTTTAGCCCACCATCCAACATAGACCACGTTGTTCTAATAGTAATTATAACAACCTAGCCTGAAGTGCAAATTAGTGGGCATAAGTCGTCTCTTTAAAAGTGGTTAAACGAAGTTAAAGATTTATAGTCCCCATTGCTAGCCCCCAACCTCATCCTTCTCTTGCCCATAACTAGTAGCGTAGTAAATGTCCATAGTTTATCCCACCATCCAACATAGAACCAGATTGTACAGATAGCACTTATAACAAGCCAACCCGAAGTGCAAATTAGTGGGCCAAAATCATCTCTTTAAAAGTAGTTAACCGAAGTTGAAGATCTATAGTTCCACTCCAACTAATAAACAAGATCATAGTAGGTATTAGATGTCGGACTAAATCAAGGGATCTCACAATAATAATGGTTGGGGTGGAGGTAAAATATTATAGTTCTTTGATTCTCAACAAGCTAAGGCAATTTTTAATCTACCAACTCCTAACTTAGAACTTGAAGATCAATGTATTTGGGGGAACTCTCTTGGGTGCTAATTTTTTTGTTAGACCTTTTTTTTGCATGAGTTGAGATTTACATATAAGATTAGGTCGAATATTAATTAGCCAAAATGGTGGAAGGCCAAACTTACATCAAAATTGAATTGTTAGGATGGAGGGATGCATATAACTCTACTAACAGATTTACTATTGAATAGAGGCATTCAAGTTGATCAAGACTCTCAAATTTGTAACAGGTAGGATGAAAACTTATGTACTTATTTAAAGAATGCTTTTACAGAGTTCTTTTTTGTGTTTTTTCAGCATTCATATTACAAACTTGAGGGTTAATTCACCTAGTGAACTTATTGAGTATCTTCAAAAATGGTGGGAAATATTTCAATCTCATCAATTTGGAATGATCTTTATGTTAATCCTTGACTTAATTTGGCATTTTTGAAATCAATGATGCTTTCATGGCTCGAATTTTTTTGGTTTAATCTACTACTCAGTTTGAAGGCCAAATTCGTTGATACATTGTTATCTTTCTTCCACAAATCAAATATAATACTTTGAAATTATTTTGCTGCAAAAATAAGATTCCATCTGTATCTATTTCTTAAACAAACTCGGTACACTTTAGACTTGATGCGAGTTATGCTAGAATCATGAACTATATGATGGGCTTTTGTCTTCTATAATTCAGACAACATTATGCTATTTTTAGACTATGGATCATGTCAATGAAGTTCAACCCAAGAAGTTGAATTGCAGGCTGTTTCCCAAGCTAGTCAATATGCTATTCTTCATAGTTTGTCACCTACTCTCTTTTTGTGGATTGCCAATTTTTAGGCCAAGGGTTTCATAGTGATTCCTAATTGGCATTGTGTTCTCACTGGCTCATGTTGGATCATCTAATCCTTACTTGTAATAGTCATAATTTTATGATCTTATGGGACTCTTAAGATAAAAATATGTTGGCTAACTTTCTTGCAAGATCATCTACTAATTCATTTTTTATGTAACGACCCAGCCATAAGTGCAAATTAATGGGCATCAGTCATGTCTTTAAAAGTATTTAACAAAAGTTGAAGATCTATAGTTCACTTCTACAAATAAATAGGATCTCAGTAGGTATTAGATATGTGACTAAATTGAAGGATTTCACAATGATAGTGATTAGGGTGAAGATAAAATATTAAGGTTCTTTGACTTTCAACAAACGAGTTTGATCTACCACCTCCTAGCTCAGAACTTGAAGATTGATGTGTTCGGGAGAACTCTCACAGGAGCAGATTTTCTGTTAGACATTTTATTTTGCATGAGTTGAGATTTATATAGAAGAGTAGGTTGAATATTGATTAACCAAAATGGTAAAAGGCCAAACTAACACCAAAATTGAAATTGTTAGGATGGACGTTGCATGTAATATTCTACTAACAACAAATTTACTATTGAAAAGAGGCATCCAAGAACTCGAGGGTTAATTCACCAACTTAACTTATTGAGTATCTTCAAAAATAGAAGGAAATATTTCAATCTCATCAATTTGGAGTGATCTTTATATTTGTCCTTGACTTAATTTGGCATTTTCGAAATCAATGATGCTTTCATGGCTCGAATTTTTTTTTGGTTCAATGTATTACGTAGGTTGAAGGCTCGATGATATATTGTTATTGTAAAACCCGTGACTCGAGCCAGAGTTTTACGGGAGTGAACCAGTCGGTTCAACCGTCGGTTCGAATCGAGTCAGCTTCATGGACCGCGAGCTGAGTTGAGGCCAGCTGTGAGTTATGAGCGATGAGGGTCATGTATGCTCAAATGTACGATGATAACGCCTAAAAGATGATGAAAAATGGGTTATCAAGTATGTGGAGGTATGCAGTATTGATTGTTATTTTTATTTGATCGTAGAATAGTTTTAGGCCGAATAACGCATTAGGACGCGTTTGATTATATTCGGGTGGGTTATTAGTTATAGAGCATGTCATTTGAATGTTATTGTGTTTGTTTTATTTTATAGAATTTTTCCATATTTTTCTAGATTTTTATTAGAATTTATTATGAACTAGCTATTATTTTGACTCAAGTAGGAATCAAGTCAATACGTATTTACGAATCTGCCACTAGAGTGAGTTTTCTTCTTCCCCGACCATTATCACCCAAACCCTCGCCGCCCCTCGTGCTTGTCGCCGCCGCCGCCGCCGACGTCATACAGCCGCCGATCAACGCCGCTCCGCCCCGCCGTGCAGTCGCCGTGCCGCCACAACCCACCCCGACCACCATCTCGCCGCCACAACGCCGGAATCGCCCCATGAAACCACCTCGGCCGCCGCCACTCCGAGCCGGATTCCACCGCCGTCTGGGCCGCGCCGCCGCCACTGTGGCCCCGACGACCACCCCCTCGCCGTCGCCGACATTTCCCCCACCATCCCGACCGCCGTCGAGGCCGGCCGGAGCCCCGATCGGAGCACACCGCCGCCCCGACCGACCACGGCCATCGCCGCCTTGATTGCCTTGTTTCACACCACCATCGGACCAAGCTCGTCGAGCTGGTGCCAATAGACCCTTGATTGCCCCGTCCCGAATCGTCGCCGAAAACCGCTGAAACCGCTGGAAGGTGACTGCCTGAAGTGTGGAGGTTTACGGGTACTGCAATGCAGCGCATGTCTAGACTTGTGGTTCAAAGGGTACTGAAGGCGACTGCCTGAGAGTGCTCGGCCTTTGTGCTCAAGGCCAGGAGTAATATGGAAGGTTCAGAGGGTCGGTAAGGAATCAAATTTGATGCGAGAAGCGATAGAGAAATGGCCAAGGTATGAGAATGAGAAAGATAGGGGGACGCTGTCGACCCGAGGGCGACGGCCCGACGGCGACGGCTCCCGTATGTGCCCTGATGAGAGTTCTTGAGGAAGTATATGGTTTTGATTCAACAGGAGAGTTTGCTCTCCTGTGCCAGATTGATATTAGTTATTTTCCGGGCCGGTAACACTCGTTACTGACGGTTTTTCTATATATATGTAGGTGAGGAATGCGAGCGATGAAAGCTGTCGGGACTGCGGAGGAGCAGCACGGAACCGCGCACACATGTACCTGCCGCGTGTAACGTATGTATAATGATGGTGTGTTATTGTTATGTAAACGATAATTTTGATGTGTTTGCTTGAATGAATTACTTGTTATGAAACGAACTGATAAATATGAATGAGTAGGGAGCCTTGGAGTTTAGACTCGGCTCGGGTAAAAACGAATGAGATAATGATTTAATGTCAATGGTAGATTGTTATGTGTTATCGTATTTTCATAAAATAGTATATATTTTCTTTTGGTTTCTCATTTGTTGTTTTGTCTTATTTTGCTTGTACATCATAGCATGCATGTAGGACTCCGTTAGAACCCAATCGTTCCCATTCATACATTTCATATTTGCATCTCCATCTTGAGACGCCGAGAGTAGATCCTGGTCGGCTTAACCGAATCTAGTAGATTAACAAACGGTTCGGTCGCCGGTGACATTTCCGGGTCGGTTCACGGGTGAGTCGAAACGGGGTGTTACAGGAGTGGTATCAGAGCCAACTCTTGGCATATGTTCTCTGATACCAGGAGTGGTATCAGAGCTAACCCTTGGTTGATTAAGATGGTAGATGCATTACAGGTTACATGTGTGCCGAAGCTGCTCCGAGCTGTACCGACGGGTATTTTTCTGTCTTTATGTTTTTGTTCACAGATTTTCTTACCTAACAGTGGTGTGATAGGGTGAGTAGATTAGAGTAGGGTACACAAACAGGATGGTGACACAGACCCGTCGGACGCAGATCAGGACCCCATCGCCTCCAGTAGTCAGACAGGATAGTCCCGACCATGGTCACAGTGACACAACTTCCAGTCGACCTAGGACCACCATGCCACCAGCAGAGACAAGTGTACCAGTATCAGCTAGTCGTCGTACAGAGAGCCATCGCCGAGACAGTCGACGCGACAGTCACCGCAGTGGGAGTAGTCGACAGGAAAGGGATGCTGCAATAGCTAGGCTAGTTGAGGTTCAGATGCAAATGCAGTAGAATCAGGAGGAATTTAGGAGAGAGCTCAGACAGATAGCTCTATTAGTGGCTAGAGCAGAGAAAAGACCAGCCGTGGATGAAGAGGCACAAGGAGAGCCAGTAGCGCCCATGGGCCCTCCGCCGCCGCCTCCTCCTCCACTGCTGCAACAAGGAGCTACCCCGCAACAGCTCCTCTGGTTGCCCCACTTTAGGCAAGGATGATACAGGATGTCAGTGGACCCGCTATAGTAGGTAGCGGGCAGACCGCAGGGGGAGTGGAGCACTTGGAGGTGACACTGTACCAGTTGGTACGGGATTACAGTTTCCCTGTTATGAGCAAACAGAGGGATCAAATAGATCTGTAGACGTGAGGAGTTTGGAATTGTGGCAATATGAGAGATTTGTGAAGAATGGCAGATGACCTTTCTTTGGGAAGTTGGATGCTGAGGAGGCATTCCTATGGATATCGTCGGCCATAGGAGTGTTTGATAGTATGGCATGCCCCGTAGAACACAGAGTGCGCGTCGTCACAGGAGCATTCCAAGACGAAGCGAGGATATGGTGGAGTTCAGTGCAGAATTCTGTATTTGCTCATCGCCAGCCTCAGGACATCACTTGGGAGGAATTCATAGTGGAATTTGATGGAAAGTATTTTCCACCAGATGTTAGGAGAAGGAAGGAACGAGAGTTCCAGATGTTGAGGCAAGGGCCTATAACAGTAGTACAGTATGAGACGAGGTTTAGAGCGTTGGAGAGATTTGCACCAGATTTGGTTCCAACCGAAGGAAGAAGAATAGGCGCTTCTATGAAGGCCTCCATCATGAGATTCGGATGGCATACTTGGATAGGAAGTTTACTACCCTCGGTGACGTAGTGAGAGCTGCAGGTGATAGCTACACGACCACGTTGAGATGTCGACCAGAGGCAGCAACATCCGAGGCCATATCAACCAGAGCAGGGGGCACAGCAGAGACATCGATCAAATGCGCCAGTAGCCATGAGAGCCATGGATGGCCAGTACAGGGCAGCAGAGCCCTATTCTGTCAGAGTTGCCAACGCCATCATTGGGGAGAGTGCAAAGCAAGCAGAAATGTATGTTACAACTGCGGTCAGCCAGGGCATCGAGCCGCAGAGTGCAGAGTAGGCACTAGGGTTTGTTACAACTGCGGTCAGCCAGGACATAGGGCCGCAGAGTGCAGAGGAGGCACTAGGGCCTGTTACAGTTGCGGTCAACTGGGACATAGGGTTGCAACGTGTCCGACTAGCCAGAGCCAGCAATTGACACTCCCAGCGCCTCAGCAGAGACTTGCACTTCCAGCTCCCCAATAGCAGTCACAGCAGAGTGGACCAGGGAAACAGCCGAGTATAGAAGAGATTCCAGTGGTCTGCGAATTTACAGATGTATTTCCTGTGGAGATTACTGGATTGCCGTCAGACAGAGAGGTGGATCTTGCCATCGAGTTGATGCCTGGCACAACTCCAATTTCGAGAGTTCCGTATAGGATGGCACCTCTGAAGCTCAAGGAACTGAAGGAACAGCTACAGACACTGTTGGACCAAGGATTCATCAAACCAAGCGTTTCCCCTTGGGGCGCACCAGTGCTATTTGTGAGGAAGAAGGATGGAAGCATGCGGTTATGCATAGATTATAGGATGCTAAACCATGCAACGGTTAAGAACAGATACCCTATTCCTCGTATTGATGATTTATTTGACCAGTTGAGCTTAGCAGTTGTCTTTTCGAAGATTGATTTGAGATCAGGATACTACCAACTGAGGATAAGAGCAGAAGACATCCCGAAGACTGCGTTCAGGACGAGATATGGACACTACGAGTTTCTGGTCATGCCGTTTGGATTGACCAATGCTCCAGCAACATTTATGGACTTGATGAACAGAGTGTTCAATCAATACTTGGACCAGTTTGTGATCGTCTTTGTGGATGACATACTGGTATATTCTTCATCTAAGGAAGAACATGTGCAACACCTGAGGATTGTGTTGCAAACACTGAGAGAGCATAGGTTGTATGGGAAATTTTCGAAGTGCAGTTTCTGGTTGTCATAGGTGAATTTTCTCGGCCACATCATCTTAGCATCAGGCATCTCAGTGGATCCAGCTAAGATAGAGGCAGTAGTGCAGTGGGAACAACCGAAGACACCTACGGAGGTTCAGAGTTTTCTGGGATTGGCTGGATACTACAGACGGTTCATTCAGGACTTCTCTTCCATAGCAGCCCCTCTGACGCGACTGACTAGGAAAGAGGAACGGTTCATATGGACAGACGAATGTGAGCGGAGTTTCAAGATGCTAAAGGAGAGGTTGACTGTGAGATCCCTCAACTTAGTCCCACATCTAATACCTACTGGGAGAAGATCCTGTTTATAAGTGGGAATGGACTATAGATCTTTAACTTTCGGGGTACCCATTTTAAAGAAATGACTTAGCCCATTACGTTGCACTTTGGGTTGGGTCGTTACAAATGGTATCAGAGCCGACCTGGTTCCGTGTTAGAGGGTGGGATGGACTAGGGACGTTGGCTAGGCTGCCGGTCACTGGCCAAAAAAGGTCACGGGCTGGGGATAGCAACGGGCCAAGACTAGAAACGTAGACTAGACTGCCGGTCACGGGCCAGAAAGGACGTGTGCTGGGGCTAGCAACGGGCCAAGAATAGGCATTTCGGGGACGAAATTTCCTAAGGTGGGTGGATTGTGAGATCCCTCAACTTAGTCCCAAATCTAATACCTACTGGGAGAAGATCCTGTTTATAAGTGGGAATGGACTATAGATCTTTAACTTTCGGTGTACCCATTTTAAAGAAATGACTTAGCCCATTACGTTGCACTTTGGGCTGGGTCGTTACATTGACTTCGGCGCCTATCCTTGCACTGCCTGAGGGACATGAGGATTTTGTAGTGTATACTGATGCCTCAGGGATTGGCTTAGGTTGTGTTTTGATGCAGAAGGATAAGGTTATTGCTTATGCATCTCGTCAGCTCAAGGTGCATGAGCGTAACTATCCTACTCATGACCTAGAGCTTGCTGCAGTCATATTTGCTCTCAGAATATGGAGGCACTATCTATATGGAACATCTTTCAGACTTCTAACTGATCACCCGAGTCTGAAATATATTTTCACACAGAAGGATCTGAATAGTAGACAGAGGAGATGGTTGGAGATGTTAGCTGATTACGAGGTCGACATAGCATACCATGAGGGCAAAGCAAATGTGGTGGCTGATGCATTGAGCAGGAAGCCAGGATTCTTGTACACCGCAGGATTAGCAGCATTGTCAGTGACCGAGCACACTACGAGCCAGAGACAGTTAGTTGGGATGATGGCGCGACTTACGATTCAGCCAAGCGTGCTTGAGCAGATTCGGATTGCACAGGAGGCAGATCCGCAGTTGAAGCAGTGGTTGGAACACGAAACACATCAGGAATTGGCCAGGGATACAGACGGATTAGTCAGATTGAGAGGCCGACTATTCGTGCCTAATGTTCCAGAGTATCCCGGACTTCGAAATACTATTCTTCACGAAGCTCACACGTCGAGATGCTCAGTACACCCAGGTGGAGTGAAGATGTACCACGATGTCCGACGAACCTATTGGTGGCCAGGAATGAAGAGAGAAGTATACGATACAGTGGCTAGATGTTTGGTATGCCAACAAGTGAAAGCCAAGCACGTATGTCCAGGTGGAATGCTACAACCGTTGGAAACTCCAGAGTGGAAGTGGGAGAGTATAGCTTACGACTTTGTAGTTGGTTTACCTAAGACCCGCCAACAAAAGGATGCGATATGGGTCATAGTGGATCGACTTACAAAGAGCGTACACTTCATACCGATCAGGATGGATTACCCACTGACCACATTGGCTACACTGTATAGAGATCAGATAGTCAGGTTACACGGCGTACCACGGGAGATCATATCAGACAGGGATCCGAGGTTCACATCACGATTTTGGAAGGCCTTTTAGGCAGCTATGGGCACAGAATCGAGATTCAGCACAGCTTTCCATCCTCAAACAGACGGACAGACGGAAAGAACCATACAGACCCTAGAAGACTTGCTTCGCGCATGTATCCTGGATTTCGGAGGGAGTTGGGAAGAATACCTACCTCTGGTGGAATTCTCCTATAATAACAGCTATCAGGCCAATTATGGAATGGCACCGTTCGAAGCACTGTACGGTAGACCATGCAGATCCCCAGTGTGTTGGGTGCAGGGCAGCGAACCAGTAGTAGTTGGGCCAGAAATGATCCAGCAAACACAAGAGGTGGTAATGAGGATTAGAAGAAGAATGAGGTCAGCTCAAGATAGACAAAAGAGTTACGCAGATCAGCACAGGCGTGAGGTTCATTTCGCGGTAGGAGATCACGTTCTCCTGAAGGTCTCTCCGACTAAGGGAAACACGAGATTCGGGGCGCGAGGGAAACTCAGCCCGCGCTATATTGGACCCTTTGACGTGATTGAGCGCATTGGACCAGTGGCATATAGGCTAGCATTGCCTCCTCACCTATCAGCTATGCATGATGTCTTCCACGTGTCAATGTTGAAGAAGTATCACCCTGACAACTCTCATGTTGTCAGCTTCAAAGAGGTAGAGCTGCAACTGGACTTGACGTACCCAGAGGATGCAGTCCAAATCGTGGACCGAAGAGTGAAGATTCTCCGAAGAAAAGAAGTTCCCCTAGTACGAGTGCAATGGACCCGACGAGGAGTTGAAGAAGCTACGTGGGAACGAGAAGATGAGATGAGGAAGCGATACCCGGAGTTGTTCGAGCAACCAGCTTCACAACCAGATACTACGCCAACACGTACGTTTAGATGAGGAACATGGTTGGAACTTCCTTAGTTAAAATTTCGAGGACGAAATTTTTCTAAGGAGGGAAGGTTGTAAAACCCGTGACTCGAGCCAGAGTTTTACGGGAGTGAACCAGTCGGTTCAACCGTCGGTTCGAATTGAGTCAGCTTCATGGACCGCGAGCTGAGTTGAGGCCAGCTGTGAGTTATGAGCGATGAGGGTCATGTATGCTCAAATGTACGATGATAACGCCTAAAAGATGATGAAAAATGGGTTATCAAGTATGTGGAGGTGCCGAATTCGAGTTTCGAGCCACGAAACGGAAACCCTAGCCGTCGCCGATTTTCGACGACGCGAGGTATAATTTATTTTAACTTAATTATTTGAAAGTATTGATTATTAGAATTGCATGCTAGGATTGGTGAATTGTGTGTTATAATAATATGTATAAATGTAGATTTGATTAAGGATAAAATATGAAATTTGTTTGATTGAGTGGTGTTAAAAATGGAGACTAAGAAACTAATTAGGGTAACTAGGTAATGATCATGATCTAATGCAAACTAACCTAAGTAGACTTGCTAGAATTGATATAGGTTGATGTGTGTTGATTGATGCGTGATTGTGTTGATTGTGTGTGCATGCTATAGGATGTGTGATTCATCATGCGGGCGTTAGTTTTTAGCTTGATTGTGTAGGTACGATGTAGGAGCCTGCCGCCTAGGCGCGTGGACCCGTTTGGAGCTTCTACCAGGTCCATTTAGGACTCGTTCTCTGTTTTTACGCTACTCCATTGTGTATTTGATTTATCACGTGCAGGACGAGTTAAATGGCGTTTTATCGGATCCCACTTAACTCGGGCCATTTAGCCAACAGTTCTTTTTTCGGATTAATAACCCTCGAGGATGAGATCCCTCGAGTTTGTTTTAGAACTTCAGATCCAGCTCAAGTTGCCTTCGGGCCTATTGTATAAATCCCAACCCAGGCCTATATATATATAGTTTTCGTGTTTTCGATGAGAGATGGAATGAGGGTTACTTGCGGCCACGTCTTCAGATAGGGCGTGTGCCCGGAAGAGCGGGCTCTGGAGCTAGGGAGAACCCACTTCGTTCCCGAAGGATCCGGACAACTCCACCTTTGAGTTCCTCAAACCCGGATAAGTGTGGAGGTTTACGGGTACTGCAATGCAGCGCATGTCTAGACTTGTGGTTCAAAGGGTACTGAAGGCGACTGCCTGAGAGTGCTCGGCCTTTGTGCTCAAGGCCAGGAGTAATATGGAAGGTGCAGAGGGCGGTAAGGAATGAAATTTGATGCAAGAAGCGATAGAGAAATGGCCAAGGTATGAGAATGAGAAAGATAGGGGGACGCTGTCGACCCGAGGGCGACGGCCCGACGGCGACGGCTCCCGTATGTGCCCTGATGAGAGTTCTTGAGGAAGTATATGGTTTTGATTCAACAGGAGAGTTTGCTTTCCTGTGCCAGATTGATATTAGTTATTTTCCAGGCTGGTAACACTCGTTACTGACAGTTTTTCTATATATATGTAGGTGAGGAATGCGAGCGATGAAAGCTGTCGGGACTGCGGAGGAGCAGCACGGAACCGCGCACACATGTACCTGCCGCGTGTAACGTATGTATAATGATGGTGTGTTATTGTTATGTAAACGATAATTTTGATGTGTTTGCTTGAATGAATTACTTGTTATGAAACGAACTGATAAATATGAATGAGTAGGGAGCCTTGGAGTTCAGACTCGGCTCGGGTAAAAACGAATGAGATAATGATTTAATGTCAATGTAGATTGTTATGTGTTATCGTATTTTCATAAAATAGTATATATTTTCTTTTGGTTTCTCATTTGTTGTTTTGTCTTATTTTGCTTGTACATCATAGCATGCATGTAGGACTCCGTTAGAACCCAATCGTTCCCATTCATACATTTCATATTTGCATCTCCATCTTGAGACGCCGAGAGTAGATCCTGGTCGGCTTAACCGAATCTAGTAGATTAACGAACGGTTCGGTCGCCGGTGACATCTCCGGGTCGGTTCACGGGTGAGTCGAAACGGGGTGTTACAGTTATCCCTCTTCCACAAATCAAATATAATACTTTGAAAGTATTTTGCTGCAGACATAGGATTTCATTTATACCTATTTCTTAAACAAACTCGGTTCACTTTAGACTTGATGAGAGTTATGCTAGAATTAAGAACTATAAGATGAGATTTGTCCTCTATAATTTAGCTAACATTATGCTATTTGCAGACTATGGATCACGTCGATGATGTTCAACCCAAGAAGCTGAAATGCGGGCTGTTTCCCAAGCTATTTTATATATTGTTCTTCAGAGTTTGTCGTCTACCCTCTTTTTTATGGATTGATAATTTTTTAGCCCTAAGAGTTTCACAATTCTTCCTTATTGGAACTGTGTTCTCACCGACTCATGTTGGATCGTCTAATCCTTACTTGTAATAATCATAATTTTACGATCTTATGGGACTCTTAAGATAAAAATTTGTTGGCTAACATTCTTGTGAGGTTATCTACTAATTCATTTTTTATGTAATGACCCAGCCCAAGGTGTAAATTGATGAACCTAAGTCATCCCTTTAATAGTGATTAACCGAAGTTAAAAATCTATAATTTACTCTCACTAATAAATAGGATCTCATTATATATTAGATGTGTAACTAAATTGAGAGATCTCATAATAATAGTAGTTAAGATGAAAGTAAAATATTAAGGTTTCAATAAGCGGGGGTCATTTTTGATCTACGACCTCCTAGCTGAGAACTTGAAGATTGATGTATTTGCGGGAACTCTCCGAGGAGCAGATTTTCTGTTAAACATTTTATTTTGCATGAGTTGATATTTATATATAAAAGTAGGTTGAATATTGATTAGCCAAAATGGTGGAAGACCAAACTAACACCAAAATTGTAATTGTTAGGATAGACAATTGCATGTAATATTCTCCTAACAATAGATTTACAATTGAAGAGAGGCATCCAAATTGATCAAGAATGTCGAATTTGTAATCGGAAGGATGAAAACTTATACATTTATTTAAAGAGTGTTTTGCAAAGCCTCTTTCTTTTGTTTTTGGCATTCATATTAAGAACTCAAGGGTTAATTCATCTACCGAGCTTATTGGCCATTTTCAAAAATGGTGGGAAATATTTCAATCTCATCAATTTGGAGTGATTTTTATGTTTATCATTGACTTAATTTGGCAAAGTATTTTATTATTGAAATTTCCAAATAATAAGGAATTCAATTTTAACTTATAACCAATTATAATATTGACATCCATTTGATAAGATAGTATGGTGGAATGGAATATTTTAATTAAAACTTTTTTATGTACCATACTGTATCCGAGGCCGATACAAGTAGGCAACCAGATATGGCTCCCCTCAACCTATGGGCAACCGAACCTAGCCTCCCAAGCCAATAGGTGGCCAGATCTAGCCACCCTCGGCTATGGGCAACCGGACCTAGCCTCCCAAGCTAATAGGTGGCCAGATCTAGCCACCCTCGGTCATAAGATCTGTGCTTTGCCAAAGGTGGGGTCATACCATACCACCCTCATGAAGTTCAACATGTTGATGTAATATTTTTTTAAAAAAGGAAATTCTCTAAACCCAATTCTCAAGGGTATTTTAGACCATTCAACATTTTCCCTTCAGCTAATTAAATTTTCCCACGCCTAGCAATATAAAAAGGCCATTCCCTTTCTTGATTAAAAACTAAAAAAAAGCCCACGAAACAAAAATGTTTTCCGCTCAGCAAAAACAAGAATTGCCTACAGAACGGTGCTGCAACAATAACAAATACTCTTGAACAAAGATACAACCCGTGTGCGCTTTCACTTAATCAAATGCGGGCAGGCTTAGCTCTACTGAACAAAATAAATTAATTAGCATCAAAGTTAAAAACAATGATAATAACTCAATCGTACAGTAGTTTGCAAGCCCCAAACCTATGAAACCGACAAGGTTGATGTACAGAAAAAGAGTCCAATTTGCACTCCAGTACACCATTGTGTCCCAGAACTGGAGATCTACATGCTTTCTTCCAACTCTAAAAAAAAACCTAAACAATTTTCTCCACAAAGAATCAGAAGACAACTGCCAGCCCGGGAACAAAACAATACTGTTTCCACCTCCTCATGGATTCTGACAGCAGTAGCTGTAAATGCTAACACTGTTTAATTAGATGCAGCTGCTGTTGGGGTTGTACAAGGCAGTGCACTTTCTGCCTCTTCCCATTCCAGTAACAATTTGAGAAAAAGCTCATCAGCATCAAACCCCACCACAAACTTCATCAACCCTCGCTCTTATCTTTCAAGCATAGTACATATACAGACTGTTAGCAGCAGCACAGGCAAGTGAGTTCTCCGTAGGGTGCCATGCCAAGTGAAGCAACTTTGTGGTAAAATCGAATGCATTTCCGTTTGCATCAATCCCAGGGTTTTCAGCTCCTAGTAACCAGAGAGAAAAAGATATCAAAGGAAACCACAAACGATATGAGTGAGTCGACTCATTCATACAGTTTCATAAACATACCTCGTCTTACAACACGGCTGAGGCTGTTCAGTGATATAGTAGACCTAGACGGAGTTTGCACTTGTCTCCTGACAAATTATTTGCAAAAATATGTTTAAATTAACTGAAAACCACAAAGGAGCATAGACAATACAAACATCACATGACTTTATCCTGAAAAGAAAAGAAAAGAAAAAGAGAAACTGCACACTAAAGTGAAAATGAAGGAGAATGTTAACAGATCTATACAAATGCTTTACCGCATAGGGTTTTTGGTAGCTTCCAATGTTGTAGCTTCAGAGCTTCCAGCAGCACAACCAAATACACGAAACAAATTGCTATAACATACAAAGAGGATAATTAGATACTCCCAAGAAATATAGCAAACATTTATGTTGAACAATGTAGCAGAACAGACCTGTAGGAACCTGTAGCAACACCAAGTCCATCTCCACTTAAACAACACTCGAACTTATCGAATATGGAGTCATTTTCATACAAGTCGCAAAGCTATATCAAGCATAATCGACAATTAGAAACCATTTCTGTCACACATATTTTCCCTTGAGCTTATACAATTATACATACCTTTGGTCTCAAATACTCGTGAACCTGGAAAGTAGCAACAGGACCTGAATCCATATTTATATCCCACAGCTGATAAAAAACAGATGTACAAGCATAAGCATTACTATGACAGGAAAAATAACATGATGAATAAATTTGAAGCAACCATTCTACATGCTGATATATTAAAAAAACATTGGAAAGCAGTTGAATAGTGACATTATTTCAAAAACAATATTACACAACAGTGATTGACTCCATCAACAAATATTTCAATAAGATGATCTAAAAACACAAGTGATGAACTTCCTAAATACAAATATGATATGATGTTAGGTACTAAGAAAGTACTTTTAAAAAGATGAAACTTAATTCTCATAAAAAATAACTTTTTTCAAAAAAATAAACTTAAAACAGCTGAAAATACATGTTCCTTGTCGTAGGCATTCTAGCCTAACTACATATCCACACATAAAATGCAGCAACTGACTTAAAACCTTGAGAGTCATGTAATCGCGACTAAGAATATGTCTTCCATCCTTTCCAAACTTAATGTCAGAAATTGAGGCAATGATTTCTGTGAAAAAAGATCTTGATCCCGGTGCCTCCACTTCCTCAAACCTGAACATAATATGATACTGTCAGCAAAAAATTAAAAGTAAACACTCAGTATTTATGACTAAAACAGAAATAAATGAATCAACAAAAAGAGAGACTTCCCAAGGGCAATGCAAAACCTTCAAAAATGTAATTCCAACCTTTTGAACAAAAAAATATTAGAAAGAAGAAACTCACAGTTTTGTGTGGCTATCACATAGTGCTGACTGGCGCAAATCAACAAGTCGAATTGAACCTTTGGAACTACTATAAGCCAGTGTATGACAGTGTGTAGGATGACATTCAGCAGATGTTATCACCTCTATATGATCAAAGACCACCTAGTATTAGGTGTGCCATATACATCCGAAGTTTTATTAATGCAAACAAAAAATTCCAAAATAATTGTAAAAGAGAATGGAACAAAATAATTAATAAAAACATCCTCATGTTAGTGGATTGAAACACCATAAAAATTTCAGCCGTAACTATCAATAGACAAAAGTAATGAAAACTCAATTACATCTCCCTTCAGCTATGTTATGCAGTGGATTGGCATTCATGACGTCGCATTAGCATGTGGTAAAGACACTATTTGGTTGCAAAAATGAAGAACAAATCATCTCAATGTCATCTACACTTTATCTCAACAATGCCAGGATCAGGAACACAGACTTTGAACTGCCAATTGATTGTTTTAACATTTCAACAAGTGAAATGAAACTCACGCCAATGCAAAGTAACAAGTTTTTACATTGAGATTTGGATGTCTTCGAGAGGAGGAAAAACTAACTACAAATTCTCAAATTGACTCAACAAAAATTGTAAAACATTTACTGAGCATAAGAATCCAATCCCCTACTTGTCTTACAATTTTTGCTTCATGCAAAAAACTGGATAAATCAGAAAAATAGAGAATCATTTGACACTTCTCAGTTGATTATAGGTCCACAACTATTTAAATACTATATCTTGATTCTATAGGTCAGCAATCGGGATATCAAAGAGCATCCCTGTATCTTTATAGAGGATGTCCCTGTATTTTGTGTTACTAATATCTTCTATGTTGCAATTTTTTTTTTTTAGGAAAATGGGATGAAAATTTATCATCTAAACATGCTTCTGCTGATAGTGAGATCTTCCCGTAATTGCAGACTTCTTAAGCGTTTAAGTAAGCTAGATCATTTGTTCACCAATTTATAAAATCTACCATATTTCGTGCAATCTCAAGAAGTCTATCCACAAAAGAATAGGAATGGAAACCACAATTCTACACTTTATCTCATTTTTCCCCCTTTGAAAGGTTATTTCAGGGCTCCTGATGTGAAATCTTCACTCTGTTTTTACATGGATTTTCTATCATCAGTTTAACTCGACAACCATAATGAAGCCATGATATTGGTAACCCAAATTACATCTAGACTCGCAACAACCATGATGAAACCATAAGAATTTTCAGATATCAACAGTCGAAGTCAGTGTCAGCCTGTAACACTTGAAGTATAATACTCCTATTTGTGATTCATATAACTCAGAAGCATGCTTGAATGCAAGGTATCAATGAGAGAAAATGAGAGAGAGGGAAAGAGTTTTGTCCATACCAGTCAAATCTTCCATGTTTGCAGGTTTGACATCAACAATATTAAAACTTTGACTGCTAATTTCCAAGTTCCAAAGATTTATACGAAGATCATCAGCTGATATAAACGTTTCACCATCACTGAAACAAAGATTTAACATAACCATATCAGATAGTTTGGGGATAGGAAACAGTATAAAATGTAAACAAGAAGATAGCACACTCTAAAAGGTAGATGAAAATGTTAATGCAAACAAACTTCATAAACATTCTGGACTTCCAAATTCTACCACAGGCAACAAAGTACAAATGAACATACATGGATCCCACAATATCATTTAATGAGTCATATGAGCTTTCATATAACATTATCAACTCTGGCCAACCTGTTATTTGATATAGAATTGATGTGATAATCATGGGCATGAGCATATGTTCTTCGACATCTAGCCACAAGATTCGTCTCTAGGCTTGTCACCTAGTGAATGAATGAAAAAAAGATAAATTATGAACTCCAGCATAAAGTTAGAAAACTTTGTAAACGTCATTTAGAATAAACTATGATTCAATTATATGAATAAAGAAGCATATAATATGAAAAATCTTCATAGACAGGACATAAAATTCTACAACGATACTATGTACAAAATAAGTAAGGTGTAAAATATAAGAAAACCACACATTATGGACTTAAAGTTGCCAAGTTTATTAAATAGATAACCGAACTACAATAAAATGATGGGTGAAGATGAGTGCAACTACCACTGGCAAGCGTAGAGAAGGAAATCCTCCAGGGGGGAAGGATACAACATTGGTCACAATATTGTCATGATTTTCAAAAGATCCACCATTTGGAAGAGTCGGTGAAGAAGGGGAGGGCCCACTTGCATTTGCAAGACCAGTATTTCCTAGCCCTTGCAAATGACTTAAATTCATTTCAGATATCTTTTTGATCTTTTTCTCTTGAACCTGCCAAATTTAAAAGGGAAGTAAAGTTAAGTCGATGAAGACCCCAAATCCTATCTTCACAGCAAATGCTTAAATTTGATAACTTTATCACAGCAAGAAAAACAAAATATGTCTCATTATATGCGTTAAAAATATCAAAAAAATAAGATAAAAAAATAATCACTAGTAGATCATTAACATTTTTTTTCATATGACCAAAAAAAATGGCTAGCCCATCCTTACAAAGCCAATCAACCCACCTCTAAAGCATCCCTACAAGCTACAACTAATAAAGAAATGACACTCACATAATCGGAGGACAGTACACAACAAAATTAACATGTTCAATCTCAAGTAGATATATAAATACCACAATTAAATACACACTGGAATAGAAAAAGATAATTTCTTTATTACCTTCCAAAACTTGATAGTTTTATCATTAGTAGACAGCAGGAAAAGAGCACCATTGGCTGTTTGACACCATCTAATTTTGTTGATCTTCTCCTCAATTTCTAAGCTCTTTAGATAGTCAAACTGATACGACGAGAAAGACACGTTAGTTGTAAGCAATCAATCTACTAAAATATACCATCAAGGAACAAGGCAAAGATCGCAACCTCAGGTTCATGACTTTGAAATTCTGTTTTATACCGAAACTCAGGGTGTCTACTGATGGAGTGATCCATCCTCTCCAAATCTCTTTGAGACACATGCGCCTTATCATATTGAAATAAAATAGGTCATCATGTTAAAAGAAGGGGAGCAAAATAATAGAAAAAAAAACTTTTTTGATAGACAAAGGAAGCACAAAACAACCCATGGCAAACTTTTGCTTACATCTCTAGTATCTGTTCTTTCAAACAACACAACGCGACCTCCCCGATCTCCAGTTGCAAGGTGGTCTCCAGATTTGTCGAACTCAATCGCAGATATAATATCAACTAAAACAATAACATAAAGCATAACATTAAAGCAGAACCCCAAGCCATGATCATCCATAACACACAATTGAACATTCATAACAAATTGCAATCTAAAATTAAAAACTGAACAGCCCAAAGATATGTGCCACAGTTTGAAAAACACAAATCGGGCACCCATAACCAAGCTCAGCATACTCACACACAAAAATCCGTCCATAAAAAAACAGTCATTCCTACTAATCAAATTCAACAAATATGTGCGCACATATGTCAGAACACCTCCACAAGAAATTACAGTCTTCTCTTGCTAATCCAACTATCAGAAATGGCGCACAATTTATCAGCCACACTACCTAATGAAATCCATCACTTCCACACTTTGAAACACAAAATGGACGTTCATAACGGAGCTCAGAACGCCTCCACAAAAAGATTCGTCCATAAAAAAACAATCTTTCCATCTAACTAATCCACAAAACAAATGGCACATAGCTCAGAACGCCTTCATATAAGAAACTGCCTTTTTTTAAAAAATAAAAAAGTCTTTTCCTGTTAATTTAATTATCCAAAATGGTGAATGAATCATCAGCTACACTTCCAAATCAGGTCACACAGAGAGTAAAGTATCACCCACGCTTCTAACAAAATTGAGCTCATTCACGCAAGACCAGCGTCCCAATTTCCACACACAATATATACATGTATATATGTATGAAGTGACAATCTTGCACCGAACAACATGAAAACAATAAAGAAATAAAAATAAAAAGAGATTGCACCTTCCTGGACGTCCTCGCCGGCAGCTCGCTCGCCGAAAACCTGGGAGAACTTCCAATCAAGCGGCGGCGGCGCGGCGTCCCCGTCCATGACCGCCCCCAATCCCGGGAACAACCGGCCCCCTCCCCCAATCAGCCGCGGCGAATCCAAATCCGGACTTCCCCAAGCCCCCTACTCCGAGATCGAACCCGCGATTGCTCGCAACCTATTAACAGACGGCCGTCGAAAGCGCGAGCCTTTGGCTGCGCACCCCATCGGAGAACGACGATCGGACGGCGTTGAGAAGGATCTGCACCGGCGACGGCCTCGTGAAGGAGATGGCGGTGGAAGGGACAAATACCTCCGCCCTAGCGCTCTCTCTCTTCCTCTTTTTCTGGGTTTCTTTTTTTTGTTTGTGTGTTTGTATAAAGAAACAAAGTAAGAAAGAAGCAACCAGAATAGAATTAAAGAAACCGGGGGAGGGGGAAATAACATTTTGATAGCTTGGGGAAATAACATATATATATATATATATATTATATATATGAAAAATGTTCTAAAGAATTTATTAAAGATAAAAATAAAACCTTTCAGACTTGGTATTTTAATACATTCAGTAAAGAATAAATAGCTGAATATAAGACATTATATTATGAGGATTTAACACTGTTAAGATATGAAATTCTATTTAAGAAATGGTTTAAAAATTTAATATCACCTAAGATATTAGTAAAAAAGAAATGGTTTAAAATTTTAATATCACCTAAGATATTAGTAACAAAAACTCGTACACTGTAGACGGTAATACAATAACTAGTAAACATCCCCTGTAGGTAATATTAAATATGGAACTATAGAGGCAATGAGTTTCGTACATACTAATAATAATAAATCAGAAGACACAGCTATTATAATTAAACAAAATAATTATACTCATATATATATATATATATGTATATATATTCTTTTTTTCCAATATTCCTATTTTTCATATTTATTTCTTAGCTTTTACAAGATGAGTGTTATGTAATTTTTAGAAAAAAAATTAAATATGTCCACTCTTATTATGTTAGCCATGCCCAGGGAATCAACTGTGCATATTAGAAAGAATAAAGGGGAGGAAAAGATACAAATTTTCCTGTATTTAAACATGACCGGCTTATCTTCGAATTCAAATCCGAATTGAGTTTATGAAAAATTACAGATTTTTATGTATTTAAACTTGATTCGTTTACCTTTGGTTTCGAGCTCGAGTTAAACTTGATAAACTTTGAATCAAATTAAGTTTGAATTAAATATAGGTAAACTTGAACTTTGGTTTCTAGTGATCTTATTATTGTAAAAAATTTAAGATAAAATGAATTTTTTGAGGATTAAATAGTTCACACCTTATATGATGTGCGCACTTACTCGTTCATTCACTGTGAATGAATAAACGATTTATTAATATATGCTGAGTGAGAGTGTTTGTATGAGCCATTAAGAGCTGAAAAATACGCTGGTTAGTATGCAATCGGTCGGGGGCATTCCCAAGGGCATTTACAGTGTGGAGTGGCCATTTTAATCAAGTAACACATTTGGCACGGGTTCTTTGGAGTTTTTTATTTTTTTCTGATAGATTTCTTTTTCAAAGAAAAAATATTTAGGCTGACTAGATATTGAACCGGGAGTAGGGAATAGTACGTTTATAAATACAAAAGAATGTGAAGTGGTTGCCTTTTTAAAATTTTAAAATAATAATAATTAATAAAATAGCATAGATAAATTTGTCATTTTTTCTACCCAGATAAATTTGCAATTTGTCCATTAATATTGGCTGCATTAAAAAGGAAAAAAATTAAAAAGTGGATTTTTATAATATTTTCTGTATTAAAGGAATTTTTTATTTCTGTAAGCTAGTAAATTGATCAATAAAATCTAGATAGGTGTGGAAATTAGTGGACCTATTTTTGTAAAAATGGTAGGATATGATGCTCGAGTGGACAGAGGAAATGCTTACAATCACGTCAATTTCTAAAGAAACAAATAAGAATTTTATTATAAGTCCGATATAAAAAGTACCTAGTGGACTACCCAACCCGAAAATATCAGGTAAATATTTTATGTTTGGTCTGGGCTCAGATCTTAAATGAAAGACCCGAACCCTATAAGGCCCTTAACTTGAAAAATATTTAATTTTTGTTTTAAACTTGAATTTTTATATAATAATTATATAAAAATACCTTTTAAAATATATTATATTTTATTATGAATAAGAATAATTATCATAATATTTTGATTTTTAGTATTTTTATATAAACTAGGTTGTTGACCCGTTTGATGCACAAGTAAAGAATTTGAAATAAATTCTAATTATACTAAAAATCAAAATAAATTTTAATCACAGTAGAAAAGTAAAATTTTTATTAACAAAAAATAAAGAGTAATATTATAAAATAATTAAATAACACGTGGTAATATAAATTTTAATTAAAATAAAAAAATCAGAAAAAATCCTAATTACAATAAAAAAGTAAATTTTTTCTAATAAAAATAAATGATAACAATATTGGAAGATAATTAGGTGACATGTGACAATTATAATATATTTATTATCAATTTGAGTCTAATTTAGTACTGAGTTTACTAAATCGGGTTTGGGTTAACTTCACGTCTAAGTTAAAGAAGTACATATGGGAACACTCAATATTGAGTTAGGTTCACGTCGTACAAGAACCAAACTGACCTCACCTGTTAACAATATTACCTATGAGTGTATTTACTGTGCCCAATTTAACTAAGATGTATAAAATCAACTAAACTTGACATAATCACATAAGATGTTTAAACATATCCATCTTTTATGTACCCTAAAAACTTATCCATTTTAACCGGTCTACCACATGGATTTCACTTTCTATCCTACAGATAGAAAGTAGTTTAATTATGATAGTGGGGAGAAAATATTAACCCACTTACAATAAACGAAGACTTATGTAGTAAAACATTAAAAATATGCTTAAAAATACGGAGAAAACATTTTAAAAAAACCTCTTTTGACAAAATTCTGTTGTCATCTTCGGATGGAGAGAAAGAAAGCAATAGGGAGGCCACGATAAGCCCATCATCACCACTGCCCAAAAGATGAAAATGAAAATGAAAATTCTTTTTTATGTGCATGTGCGCGTCCCTCCCCAAATTTCCTTCAATTTATTTATTTTTTCTTAGAAAATATTGTTTGGAAAATTTTCAAAACCTTATTTTAACTTAAATTAATAATATTTTGCCTAAATTTCAAAACATTATACACAAGACAATTGGTGACCTCCAAATTTTATATTTTTTTATGTAATTCAAAGATAACCAAACATACCTTAAATGAATTTCTAAATTTAAATTTAAAGTCTGTTTAGTTGGCATAAAAAAATTCATATGAAATAAATATATAATGAGATAAAATAACATGAAAATTTTAAAAATTTCCCTTACAATGATAATAGGAAAATAAGATAAAATGACACACCATTCCCATGTCTCCCTCATTTTTTTGTTTTGCTTAAGAAAATATTGCTTTGTAAAATTTTTACATAAATTTATTTTGATTAAAATTAAAAAACTTTTAGACTAAATTTTAAAACATCTAAATAAAAAAAATTTGTGAGCTCTAAATTTTGTATGATGACGAAGTAGACCCTCACGCGAGATTAAGGTAGGGAAGGAATGAGAGAATGGTGGTAATGGTTGTTTTTGCCTTAGTGTCGGTGGCAGTGGGTTCATTTATTGTAAGTAACAAAATGTTATCTTCTTTATATTTCTTGTCGTCGTTCTGAAATGAGTTACAAAAGTGAAGTAGGGACACGAGGAAGGATTTTTTCTGTTGAGATACTCAGTAGAATTGCACATTGGCCAATCAAATTACGGCGTAATTTCAATGCAAAAAAGGGGCGTGGTTAAAAATTCCTAGAATCTGGTTCCTTTAAATTCAAGACTACAAAAATATGTTATGCTATAATTTGGATCAGTTACGAGTTTGATGTCTGAGACTTGAAAGTTGTTGCAAAGAAAGATCAATCTAACCACAAGTGTCTTGAGGAGGAAGACAACTAAATGTACAAAACAACAAACAAATGAGCACCCATAATATAATATACTCTCAGGGTAATAATGCATGATGTAACATTCAAATCATGCAAGAATTTATAAGCAAGCCTAAATGATGATCAAAATGCAAGCACGAGGAAAATCACATCAGAAAATCAAAACAGACAAAGCTACTATGAAGGTTTGGTCCATATGATTTCACCGGGGGTGCTAATTATAACCAGCACAAAAGAAGGTTAGAAATAGCAAAATAGCTGCTCTAGGGGTGAGTACGTGCAAAGAAACAATGTTAGATAATGTAGACTCCATATGCAAAAAATCAAGGTTAGTGTAAAATAAGCTCTCAGGATGATAAACCATGAAAGCCAAAACCAACCTGAATAACATGATTAGGTTCAAAACATCACAAATTCACTTTCATCTATAATCCAGTTTCAAATTATATAATACACCTAATCGAGTCACACACCAAAATAGACAATGGTAGAGTCACCAATACCAAGCATTACGTCCATCTTCTCCGACAAAAAATAAGCATCATGCTTACAGGCTACATACAATAAAAACAAGTTGCTTATGAACGAACCCTATTTCTTGCAATGAAGTGATAATTCCAAACATGACAAAACAAAAGTATTGTATAGAAGTTCGTTCTTGATGACTTGTGAGTTTTGACAAATTTCAGCATATCCAACACAAGAAACACTATATACTAGCAAGGACAGTACAAAATCAACTATGGGCACTGGTTCCTTGTAATACATTGCATTTCCACCTTTGTGCAGCTTCTTCTAATACTTTGGTTCTGGCTCCGATTTGTTTTGCTTCCTCTTCAACCCAAGTCCTGCAATTGATCAAAAGCCTCACAAAGGAACAGAATATAGAAAAAATAAAACAATATGGCATTATGCAACTCATGCAGCGGTTTCGTTTTATTCAAAATTGAATACTAAAATGCTAGATATGTGCCTGAGAACAAATGAACATCTATATTACACGGAAAAAATCAGCAACTATGCAAGGACAAGAATAACATATATATTAGCTTTTCCATGAGAGAAGGCACAAGCAAAAGACTTGTAATGGTTATGTTAAGTGATGGGGATTTTATTCTATCTTATTTAGTGTAAAGCATTACCCAATTCCTATCAGAGGAAAGAAAACTGCAGAATAAATATCAATGTAGCCATTTTCTACTCAACTAAAACAGAGGAAATTGTCAAGGCTTAAAGGTAACTCACCTTAGCAAACTGACTGATTTTTTATCAGCTTCAAGTATGGATTTTGCTTCAACTAGAGACTGCTGCTTGGACAGTAAATCCTGTGATATCTCTTCCAAGCTTATTAGCTCCAGATTAATGTTGTGTGTGTCACAATCATACTTTTCACAAATATCATTGATTTCATCTTTAAGATTCAATACCAATCGCTTTTCACATTCCAAAGAAGTCTTCGCTTTTAAAAACTCAGCCTGAGTCTGATAGTGAGCAATCTTCTCCTCTTCCAAATTGCTTCTAGCAGACATTAGATCTTCATGAACAACAGCTTGAAGAGCCTTAACATTACTCAAGCTTTCCATCCAAGCTTTGGAAATTTCTCCTCTACTTAATATTTCAGATTTTATATCTTCCTTTGCTATTTTCCTTGACAAGTTTTCTGAGTCAAGTCTAGACAATTCAAGCTGAATTGCATCAATCATTTTTCCACCTGTCAAAGCTACTGCTGCTTGTGCTATGGTGGCAGGAAGATGTGGTTGGAGCCGCCTAGAGCATCCTACAACACAATAACGACTTCAAGTACAGTAACTAAAACTTAAAAACACATTTCACATTAACTGCCAATATATAAAGCTGACAATAATTAATTTAAGAAATTCGCCAATGAGTATACAAAAAAGTACATAAATATGAATATATTTGTAAAATAATGGGTAATAGTAGAGCAAAATACCAAAAACTCTGCTTATTATACTCTTGTCATTGTCACCAGCCGAGGTATCCAAAAGTATCTCTGGAAATGCTTCCAAATCCTCTGATCTAAGATCCACATATGATATTTTCTTGCTCGAAATCTGGACTGTAAACAAGTCAAGCTTTTAGAGCTATGGTTCTAGATAGGCACTCGATTGCTTTGTGACCAAAAAAAGGAGAGAAGGGCATTAAACCTGATGTCATGCATATACCTTTTCTACTGTTCTCTCAGTACCAGGAAGCTCCAACTTGGTTTTCCAACTAATCAGATCTAGCCGAGAAATATAACTGAGGAAAACGTCAACATGAATATCACTTTGTACATCGACTACATTAAGGAGAATTCTTTTAAAAACTACGTTATACTTTTTATGATATAGCCACACCTTTCTGGAGAAAAGTTGAACTCTGCTTGGAAACCTGAGCAAGAGCTTTTTGTTGTTAACTTGCTGGGTATAATGCCAGCATGGGCTAGTGCTGTTCGGCACAAAAATACCAATAAAACACCATTTTGTGTCTCACAATATAAGTAAAAAAGTGAATATACAAAAACCTTGAATGCTCCAGAAATCATAGTCTGATGCATCCACATCGCTGAATGCACTAACAGAAGAGCCCGAAACCAAAAGAACAGGAATTAATCGATGTTTTGGACTTCTGCAAATGGAGCAGGCTTGTTACACAGATATATCATGATTCATACTTCAGAACTAAAAACACCGTACAAAAACTGGAAAAATAATTATATCACGTGACTTGAACATATTTTTTCTTGTATAAAAAATTTGGCCAACGCATATATCACCTCTCCAAAAGATGATTCATTTTGACAAGCCATCTAGCATACTGCCTTCTTGTACATAAAATATCGCCAACGACTTCATCCTCGATTATCTGCATATTTTCTAATAAACAAGTTGTTCATGCTTTAACCAATGAAAAATGACTATATTATTTGATGAGAGCTACACAATAATTTATTGTTGTCTATGCAAAATAACTAGATCATTTTGGTCGCTAGAGGAAGTGGCCGATATGAAAATGCCATATTTCATCTGCTCTCCAATCAAACCTTTAATTTTTTAAGAACTGAAAGTGCCTCTTGTTGGGTGGAATCTGGAATAATGACATAATGCCTCTTTTCCTTCAGACCTAACACAGGAAGATAAAAATTACGACTGGAGATTCTCAGTTTTTCATTGTAGAAAGTATTGAACTGATTAATATGGAGAAAGGAAAGAGACTCATTTAAAGGTAACTGAGGCTAAAAAGCATCAACAGGCCACAATCAATGTTGCCACAAGTGATAAAGGAAACCACAGACCAAAAAGTGCAAACATGCCGAGACAAACTACAAGGATAAATTAAGAAGAGAATAATCAAATTCATTGAAGATGATAAAGTTTAAATAATTTGATGAGATTGGGCTAACACTTGCAAGAAAATTTTTCTCGGAAACAATTGGATAAATTCACTCTTGAACCACCATGTCAATGTTCAACAGTTTTATGGATAACCATTTTTTATTTAAAAAAAACTTTTTCCAGAAGTTCAAGTCTACTTTGAGTATACGAAAAGGAGGATTGTTGATAGAACAACATCGATTCCTAATTTATTACTAGACCACCATTTTAGATTTATACTGACTTAATCAAACAAAGTTATTCAACAGAAGTGACGCACTGTTATGAATTCCAGATATGACAAAAGTAGGAACATTATTTATGCGTTAGGCATAAGCAACACTCCAAATACAGCTCGGTAAAATGATGGATAGGCAAGTTATATAGGACAGAGCACGCAAGGCCTCAATTAATTTGGATTAAACCAATGCCATAAATCCCAGCCAAGGATAAAAGGAGTTAACTATGGATAGCTAGGGGAAGTTGTCTTATTGTATATATTCTGTAGTTGAGGTGAACCAAGTGGTTACGAATAAAACCAAATACTTGAAAAGTAAATTAATTGCAAAAGAAAACTTACCAGCCTACATACCCGGATAACCAAGATAAGCAATAAAAAATACTGCACCATGACTTGATGCTCGATGTCTCTTTTTTATAATTTTTAAGATGTATCGTTTTCCACTTTGTTGACCAAGAATTTCCTTTTCTTAAAAAAAAGAAAAACAAAGAAAATCCTTTGCATTGAGTTATATAGAGGTATACCAATATTCTCCATTCCCATTTCAGGTGCAACAGGATAAACTGACCCCACATTTTTGTCCACGGAGGTTCCATAAGCATTAGAATCCTTCGTTTCATCAGAATCAAACTTGGTAGCACCTTCCTTTAAAAATGGAACATGGAAGCAAAACCTCGTGCCTTATTATATAAAAAATGGTCAGTCTAGCTTCATGCTTGCAGACAATTAACTTCTAAGTAGATAGTCAGACTAATTGCAAAAACCCAGGAAAAAAAAAAAACACAAACTCCTTTTCTGATTTATTAAGAAAACATACATTTTTCTCTATAGTCAATCATTTTTCAAAGTGTCATTCTGAATCCAATAGTATATTAAAAAAAAAGTTAACCATACAAATCCCTTCTTCTGATTTGTTAAAAAAAACATGCATTTTTCTCTGCAGCCCATCATTTTTCAAAGTGTCATCCTGAATCATACATACATACATACATACATACATACATACATGCATACATACACTTTTTAAAAGTAACTATACAAACCCCTCTTTCCAATTTGCTTAAAGATAAAATAATTTTCTCTATAGTCAATCATTTTTCAAATTGTCATTCTGAATCAAAAAAATTTTTTTAAAAAATAAACTATACAAATCCCTTCTTCTTATTTGTTTAAAAAGCATACAACGTTCTCCATAGTTTATCATTTTTCAATGTGTCACCCTGAATCAAATATTTTATGTTTTTTTAATATAAATATAAAAATAAAAATGAAATCTAATCTAATAGGTGATAGAAAGATAGATACAGGTCTTCCACTCTTATCCAGCACCTGAAAACTTGCAAAACGCAAACGTAGCAGCCAAAACCACGGCCGAAGTGCCCAGACCAATCAATAGAGTATTGGAAAAACCTGAAAAAGAAACAAACGAATTTAAAATTCATGAGACGACGCAAACAAAGAACACTTTTTTTCCGGTGATAATCAAATACCAGTAAACCGATTTCCCGTTTCAGACGTGGCTTCTTCCACATCCGACCACCCACCAACACCGTCGTCCACACAAGCCTCCGCAACCGTCCAAGACGCGCCAGCCCGCGTCCTCGTAACGGCGCCGTCACGAACGACAAGCGCCCCGTTAGGTTTGGAGGACTCAGCATTGGGGGAATGCAGGTGGCGCGGACAGCGGGGAGACGGAGAGCGAGGGTTGAGGAAGAGGCACGGCAGGGCAGGTAACAAGGCGGTCGCCATATTCGACTCTGCGATTGAGCGGCAGTGATGGCGCCGGTTTGGAGACCACGAGGGAGCGGGGATGGTGCGGGATACCAAGGGATCCCCAAATTCCATATTATTATTATCTACCCCTGTAGCACAGTCTAAATTAGGGGCGGACCGTATCCACCGTGCTCAATCGAATTTGACCGACAGGCTGATAGAATAAAAAATAAACCCAGCGTTGTTTTGTCTAACCGAATGATCTTAATGATCTGATCGACCAAAGACCCTAGTTGCAAAAATCCGCTAATTTCATACCGATTTTAGTCGACTAGGTATAAAATCTAGTCAAAATAAGTCGGATTATTCTAACAAAAAATCAAATAAAGAATTTGTCAATTTAAGCCAATCTGAGCCGATTCTCACCCCAAGTCGATGACATCAATAATCAATAATAGGGGAGACGAGGCAGAGAAGACAGGGCAAGGGGGTCAGTCGGGGTGGGGTGAGGGGGTGTGTGGGCAGCGAGGATTGGGGGCCCGACGGCAGAGAGGATTAGGCAGGCTACGAGGACTCTGGTGACAACAGTGGTTGGCGGCAGTCGAAGAAGGTGGCCGGGCTCTGGTGAGGGTCAATGAGGGAGAGGGAAGGGGAAAAGGGGGGGTAGTTTAGGTAATAAAAATTGACTCGCTCCTAACTCGAGTTAATAATAATAAAATAAATCCTAAAAATACAAAATAAACTATAATAAAATCCAATAAAAAGACAACAATTATATAAATGCAATATTAATTGTTGAGAAAAATAAATATTTATAATACAATTATATAAATGCAATATTAATTGTTGAGAAAAATAAATATTTATAATGTAAAAAATGATTAGATAATGCAATAAATATGAGATGAAAATAAATTTTTTTATTGACCAAATTTTGACTATATCTTATTGTGACTGACTTGACCAAAGAACTTTGATCGTGGATAACTGAATTTTTGTTTGATGTTAAGTGGACGAACATGAACAATGCCCTATTTAAGATAGATCTGACTGGACTGACACCCACCCTTGGTCTAAACCCACATAGAATGTTTTTATAACAAAATGTTTTTAGTCACACCGTTTTTTCATACAAAGTGTTCCCTATTTTGATTGGTCACGTTGAGCCTTCATGATTCGACTAACCATCTCCAATGAACATAAAAATTTAACTCAGATGATCTCAACCCAAAATCTAGTTGACGTCATATGAAAAACACACTTACCATCCACTGCTATTTTAAACTAATCAACCTGATTTGGCCTTGTGAAACCTGATTGGCTGAAGACCAAAAACACACTTGTGCTAACCATACATGAAGTGCCCAGTTGACCTCTTATTGTGAAACTTGGTTGGCAAAAATATTAAAAACACACACATTGAGGTACTTCATTAACTTAGACATAAAGTACTCGAATAACCTCACTTTGTAAAACCCAGATGGTAGAACACGAAAAACGTACTTACAATAACCCATACATGATGTACCTGTTTCTGCTGTGAAACCCGGTTAGCAAAATATGAAAACACACACTTAGGTACTTTGTTAACCCAGACATGAAATACCCGGATGGCCTTAGATTTGTATAGGTGGTATTTGATGGAGCATGAAATGAGGTTATGTAATGACCCGCCTTTCTTCATAAATGATTAATCTAAAGGACAAACTATTATTTAATAATTATAAAGGAGTAAATAGGTATCATGAGTACATGTGAAATAATAAATAGGCCACACTTGTCAATAACTATTTGATATACTAATAATAAGTCCACAAACATAATAATAATACATCGAAGTCCAATGTATCAAATCGACAACCTAATAAAAGTCCCCACATCTATTGTTCTTATTATAATGAAATATAATGCAACTAATAAAATAAAGAAACTAATGTTGATTCTTCATTCCTTCGCTGTCCAAATCTTCTGCTAACCTACGTATAAAGGTAAAATTTGTCCACTTAATATCAAATAACCAATACTAAGTCATCTACTCATATACGCAATAAACAATAATAAGAAAGTATGAATGCAAAAAATAATCACTGATAAAAAAATATTATAGACATCAATTCATCATTATTACCATTACGTACATTTATATATAATTTTTTAGCATTTATAATAAATATAAACAAGTATAAATATGATTTGACTATGTATTTGAAATCTATCTGTACTTGTGAGATCCTTCAAATTAGTCTTACATCAAATATCTCTTGATGCAAGATCTAGTTTATTAATCGAGATATACATAATGATTTTTAACTTAGTTAACCAATTTTCAAATGGATAAATTAGGCCCATCATATTACACTTTGAGTTAGCTTGAATAAGGACACATACCAACTATTAAATAATAGAGATACCTTAATCCTATAATGTAAGAGGTAGTCCTATGGGCTGATAGTCCATGGGTCAGTCCTATGCAATGTGCGCTAAAGAAGGGAGGGATAATTGTTGCACCCAACTAGAACAATAAGCTGATACTTTCCAAGACAGTCACTAGTTATAGAGTGTGTATGGACTATAGGAAGCTAAACAAGGCTACCATAAATGAACTTCCTTTACCATTCATTGATCAGATGTTGAATATATTGACCCGACAAGAATACTACTGTTTCCTAGATGGCTATTTTATATACAATCAAATAGCAATCCATCCTAAAGACAAGGAGAAAACCACATTCACATGTCCATATGAGAGATTGGCCTTCGAAAGGATGTCATTTGGACTGTGCAAATGCCTAGGAACATTTCAAAGGTGTATGTTATGCATATTTTTAGGCATGATGGAGGATGACATAAAAAAATTTATGGATGATTTCTCAGTATTTAAAAGTATGTTTGATCCGTTCTTATACACCATAGACAAAGTTCTGCAGAGGTGTGAAAGTTCTAACTTAGTTTTAAACTGGGAGAAATGTGACTTCATAGTAGTAGAAAGTATTGTGCTAGAATACATAGTTTCAAGTAAAGGCGTGGAGGTGGATAGAGCAAAAATTGAGGTAATTGAGAAGTTGCCACCACTAACTAATGTCAAGGGAGAAAGAAACTTCCTAACCCATGCTGAATTTTACAAAAGGTTCATAAAAGGTTTTTCAAAAATTGCAAAACCACTTTTCAATTTATTGGAAAAAGATGCAACCTTCAATTTTGATGAAGTATGTCTAGAAGCATTCAGTAAGTTGAAGGAAAAACTCATTTCTTTATCGCCTCACTAGTCTGGTCACAACTATTCGAGTTAATGTGTGATGCAAGTGATTATGTCATTGATATTGTCTTGGGTCAGTAGATCATAAAGGTCATCCACACTATTTACTATGCAAGCAAGACATTGAATGAGAGCCAAGTAAACTATACTACTACATAGAAGGAATTATTGGTTGTAGTGTATGTTGTGGACAAATTCAAATCTTACTTGACGGGCACCTAGGTGATAGTCCACACACACTATTTAGCTTTGAAATACATATTGCAAAAGAAGGAAGTCAAACCAAGGCTTATCAAATGGATGTTGTCACTACAAGGATTTGATCTGGAAACAAGGTATAAGAAGGGTTATGAGAATGTAATAGTTGTCACTTGTCCAACCTAGTAAATAAGGATAACAAAGCCAATTCAAGGAAGCTTTCTTGATGAACAACTTCTTTAGGTAAGGACATTTAGCTTACCATGGGTTGCAGATTATGTAAATTTTTTGGGTGGTCAAGTTTGCCCTTTAAATATTTCACTATAGTAGAAAAGAAATATTTTGATTGATATAACTCATTATTTTTTGGCTGAGACATACCTTTTTAGAAGATTCAAGTGATCACATGATTAGAAGAAGTGTCACAAAAGAAGAAATGTCGGATATTCTATATCATTGCTATTCATCAAAATATGAAGGCTATTTTAGAAGCCAGGGGACAGCCATGAAAGTATTACAATCAAGATTCTATTGGCCGACTCTTTCTCAAATCAGCTAACTTTTTTGCTAAGCAATGTGATAGGTGCCAAAGAAATGAAAACATATTAAGAAAGCAAGAGACACCCTTACATGAAATCCTTGAAGTAGAATTCTTTGATGTATGGGGTATAGATTTCATGAGATCATTTTTGCCATCCAACAATAATTTATACTTAATGGTAGTAGTTGACTATGTCTCAAAATAGGTGCAAGCACATGCATTCCTAACCAATGATGTCAAGGCAATTATAATGTTCTTGAAGAAAAACATCTTTACAAGATTTGGCACTCAAAGAGCCATCATTAATGATGAAGGATCACATTTTTGTAACAAGGCCTTTGAAACCTTAATGGTGAAGTATGAAGTCAAGCATACGGTTGAAACAACATATCATCCACAAACAAGTGGTAAAACCGAAATTTCTAACCGGGAAATCAAGAGAATTTTGAACAAGGTTGTAAGTCCATCGTAAAAAGATTGGTCACTAAAACTGGATGATGAATTATGAGCTTATAGGACAACTTTCAAGATACGAATTGGGATATCCCCCTATAGATTGGTCTTTAAAAAGCTTGTCACCTACCCTTCAAGCTATAGCATAAAACATATTGGCCTATTCAGAAATTAAACTTTGATGCTAAGGCAAGTGGGGAGAAAAATGTTATTAGAGTTAAATGAATCAGATGAGGTTAGACTCAATGCATATGAGAATGACAAACTATATAAAGAGAGAAGTAAGCTATGACCTGACATATTCATTTGGCAAAGCACTTTGAGCTAGGGCATCAGGTGGTGCTCTACAATTCTAGGTTAAAACTTAAATCTAGATGGTCTGGCTACACAATGATATATGTATTTCTACTTGGGGTAATAGAAAGAGGAATGAGAAAAATGAAAATTAATTCAAGGTTAATGGCCAAATACTCAAGCACTACCATGGGGGAGATGCAACCCACCTTACTTCATCCTTCTTATCAACCTCAAAATAACTAGAGTTTAGTCAAAATAGTGACAGTAAACAAACACTTTCTGGGAGGCAACCCAACAATATGTAAAAAAAAAAATCTTTTAGGGGGACTCGCTCTTTCGTTTCAAATGAAATAAAGTTGACCCGAAAAGCTTGGTGAACTAGAAAAGAGGAACTAAACTATCCTAGTAATCAATAGAAAGATAAATTGTGAAAGGTAAGATAACAACTTAAAGTTTTCTTTCTACCTTACCCTCTGGCATGGCCGCCGCTCACTCAACCCTACCAATCCAGAGCGATTGTGTGTTTTCGCAGACATGTATGAGCTTCAATTGATATTTTCTTACTCAATCTTTGTTATTTATGCTTGAATTGATCTGCTGCATGTCTCATTACATAATATTTCGATGAATCGTTACAAGTTTGTGACTCGGGTTGAATAAGTTACAAGTTTTAGCGATAAGCTTGCAATTGTTGCACATGATTTTCAAATAGTTAGCATGTTTAAATCTTTTGAGTACTAAGGAATCGATGCATTTGTTTAATAGACCTATTATTAAGGAATAATTTTCTCTTGTTATTGCAAGGTTAAATAAGTTTTTGAGTTACAAAAAAATGAGGAATGTCAATATCACATCGTTTACATATTATTGTGATATTACTTTGTATGGCTAAATTTATTGTCTGCGTATAACCATTGAGTAGGATTGTTCGTAACAAACAACAAGCTGCTAAATCTGTGATTGCTCATGCCATGAAACTTACCAGTTCAAAGCCCATGAAATCTCCAACAAAATTAGGGTTTTTAATTGAAGCAGCATCAGAGCATGAGTGACAAGAAATTGGATTCACAACTTAAAAAGTGAACCCACGAAAGCATGATAAGAAATTAACAAGTTTGAGGGATAGACTAAACAACGAAAGAGAGAAATATTCATTGCCCATTTTGCCAATAGAAAGGGATGTCAAGCAACCGGCAATCACATTGTTTTTCAAGAAGTCACTAGTGAAAAAGGGAACCAAAAAAGACACAGTGACACCAAAACCCAAGAAGCCAAGAAGGAAAGAGAAAGTAACCAATGTAATTGCCAAATAGGATATGAGGAAGCTGCTGCCTAAAAAGTTAACTAGGCTCACGCCAAGCAGTCCCATCCTCGATTCACCACCAAGACTTGCAGAAAAGGAGATGATTGTCCCAAGCCGAGATAGTAGTGGAGGTAGAAACAAAAGAAGAATCTACGAAGAATCGTAAAGCCCAAAAACAAGGTGCAAAAATCAAAGGGAAGGGTATTGCTAAGTCCACAAAGCAAAAGATTAGAGGTGAAGGACAGGAGAAGTAAAGAAGGATGGGAAAGAAAAAGGGAAGACTAAGGAGAAGCTGACAAAGAAGAGGAAAACAAAATTAGAGCAATTGGATACAACAGAAACAAAGGAGACAAAAAACAAGAAGGAAGTTGAGGAATGACAATCCCCAAGCTCCCATGGAAAAATCCAAACCAGCAGACTAAGTGGCCCAAGTAAAAAAAAATGATGAAAAAAGCCAACCTGTAGAGTTTCCTCTAAGAAGAAAGATTTTAGCAAAGAAATTAAAGGTACAACAATCTCCACCATTTGTTCACTACCCATTTGTCTTAGCCAAGGCAAAGAAACTATTTACAGAAACCATTCAAGGCAAGCAATCAATAAAGGAAAGGGCTTTGGACTTTGGGAGCATTGGCACAGACAACAAAGTGAAGGAGATTATTAACTGCCTAGGCTGGAAAAGGTACTACAAGAAACCAAAAGAAGGTGTGTTGTAGCTGGTAAAAGAGTTCTACACCAACATTGACAAAATTAAGGTTCCCAATTGATCTTTACTTGATTGAGTATTTTGGGAAGGATACTCAGTTCTATGCAAAAAATTGCTCGTAATTTTTGCATGTGTGTTGAAAACTTCTTCATCATTGATTGCTTTTATCAAGAAATTGAAGCGATTGCATTTATTTTGCTTTGCTAGGGACTAGCAAAGTTTACGATTGGGGGCTTAATACTTCGTAGATTAAGTCATCATTTCAATAGTTTCTGCACATCATTTTCATGCTTAGCATTATTTTCCCTAGCATTTCCATCAGAAAAACAAGAATTTTAAAATATTGCATAATATTGGAAATATCAGTAAGTTTGCAGTTGATCTAATCAAGAAATTATCTTTTGAAGGAAATTGGTGAAAGCCCGGGCACACTTGCAAGTTGAGGTTAGATTGCCCCTTCATCAACCTAGGATGGACCACTTTAGGACATATCATAACGTAGACAGTCTTGCACATGGTTAGGCTACATACCTCTGCAACCCCTGCACGTTCTTGCACATGTCTTTAACCAAACCTTCAAGTCTACAATTTCTACACATGCTCCCAGCCTGTGGACAAATCTACCTAACTAGCCCAAGTCCATAGCTAGGAGCCATTAGATGGATACCTTGATGATTAGGAAGGAACACACTCACTTAATGCTAATGATTAATGTAGAACAACTCATGTGTTTTAATTGAGAAGGAAACTGTAAGAAAGTTACCCCGGTCGAGCTTTGCATGCTACTTCAATTGGGGCAATTTGAATTTCTAAAGATTACTTCACTAACCCCACAAGCAATTGAGGGAATAAGGGAACAAGACTGGAGAACACTGTCTGATGAGTGATGATTGGTCACATGCACCACACTAATCTGAGGATGAGAAGTTGCTGAGAAATTACTAAGAGATCCCCTACCTCAGCTCAATATATACCCCCACTTACTCTTCCTTCTTCTTCTTCTTCTTCAATTTTCAATTCCTAAGTTCCTCACGCTACCAACCTGATTGGAGAATTAAAGATTGGAATAAATAAGTTGTGGAAATCAAGTTACAAGGAAGACAACATTGTTGAAGAGAAGTTCGTGTCATGCCCTTGTCATCAAAGATTTGCATAATCTCGCTTTTCTTCTCTTCTTTCAATGTTATTTTCTTTGCTTAGTTTCATGATGTACTATCAATCTTACATGGGGGTAGACTGTACAGATTTGAGATGCATAATAGATTTTAGTTGATATGTAATATATCTTGTCGTTGTTATCTTGGTGCGCTATTTGTACATTGATCATGCCATATTTGCACTTAATGCTTTAAGAGAGTATCTAATTCTTTCATCAATAAGAGATTTGGTTGGGTACTAGGAATAGGTAGATCGATGATGTCCATAGATGAAGTAGTTTATGATTATGATTGTCGGAATTCATTTGAGTCGTAAATATTAACATAAGGGAGTTGATTGTAAAGTTCCAATCTAGTCTTGTTTGCATAGGAATATGGAATGATGTCACAGTGGTAGATTTTAATAAGTAATAGATGCCCTTTATAATTAAACTCATTTCCCTAGATATCAACTACAATCATGTGTAACTTTATTAACATAATCAGTTGTGTTACCTATGAACTAAGTAAAATTACACATCCCAGAGCCATTTTTATTAAGTAAGAGAACCATTGTTAACTTTGGCTATTATTTTCTTTCTTATTCTCTAGCATTATTTTTGAGTTAGATTAGCTACTTCTACTTCATACCCTTGCTCCTCATGATAGACTAGAGCAGATTTTCATTATATCATATATTGTCTGTAATTAGTTCATTAAGTATAATAAATATTGTTATCAACAGTGACGTTAGAATATAAAATCCTCGTGAAAATGATATTCACTCGTCACTTTATTACTTATATGACGTAAACACTTGCGTGATGTATTAAAATAGCAAAACAATACAATCACACACAAGACAACTCTGTAGTTCAGTTAAAAGGCCTGAAAGCTCTTATATATAAGTATTTATATTGGCTCATTAGCCCCGTGTAATATTAACATCATAGAGCCCATTGAGTCTGGTAGTCTCCTCCTCTTAGATGGGTTGCGACCTCATCTTCCTCACTTTCTTCATCTCCAGGCATGATGTGTACTTTCTAAAGCTTTGTCATGTCCCGCCGGTGATGCCTGGGCTAACTCTTCTTTGGTTCCTTCATAACCGAAGTCCTGTAAACCTAAAATCAGGAAAAATGGGTACATAAGTCAAATTTAATTTTGCTTCAGCCCATTTTTTTGCCATGTACTCATTCCACGTGTGCTTGTATATCAGGAAATTGAGGATATTCTTTTGAGTTTCTTTAATTTTTTTAATCTCTTCTAGGATCTCAATGCGAGTGTGCTGACCTGGAGTTAGTGTCTCAGTCAAAGCCTTGGCGGTGATTACGAGGCCAGTTTTATCTTTTCTTCATTCTTCTCCACTAGGACACTTGATTGTGTCCAAAGCTTAGTGATGATTGCTGAAAACCAAAGTCTCTTAGTCGAACCCATGGAGTTGATGATATTATTATAAATGATTCATCGTGCATCGACTCTCATCTTTTCAACCATGGCATAGAGGAGGATAACACAATCCAAAGTGACGTGGGAAGCATGGGTAGTGGGAATCAATCTGCTGCAGATTAACTTGAAGAGTGGTGTCCAATGAGGTAACAATGCCCCGACATTAAAGCCAAGGGGCTAATTGTTTTTCTTTATAACCCATATTACTTCCTTATTGTCTTTACATAGTTTTTATTATAACTCTTTAGTGTCTACCCTTTTTCATTGGCATTGAGTATGCGACTTCATCATGGTCAAGTGCTTCCACCAATTTGTTGATTGTTTTGCTTGTCAGCATCAACCATACACCTTTCACAAAAACCTTGTCATGCCTCTTCTCTTCCACATTGGTATAAAATTCTCTCAACAATTGTAGTGCTCCCTTGTCTGGCTTGCCACTTAATTGTGTCCACCCTAGACCCTTGATAACATCCACTACTTCCTCTGCCTTGTAATTCTCTATATCCAAACCCCTCTCCTTATTTGGTTATTTCCATTTGATGACTTCTTCAAATACAACCTTGGCCTTCACCGGGACAAAGGGATAGTGAGTAGAAGTAGAAGGCAATGTAATCTCGGACTTCTTGGTTATTTATATCTTCCTTGGTGGCTAGTCTTTATATTGCAGTGTGTCTTTTTTCCTTTCCTCTTGAGGGGATGGTAGTGGTGTTGGTGCTGGGGCTTTAGGTTCTTCCTTGAACAATCTTCTCCTTGTCCTAGTATCTATTCTTTTGGGGGAGTATAGGTGGTCTAGCTCTGACTTCCTCTTCTTCACCTATTTCCTCTTTTCTTTCTTTTCTTCCTCTTGCACACTTTACTTGACTTTTGCTTTCTTTGTTGGTGGGGCTGAACTCTCCAACTTCTTTTGCTTTTGATTTTTTCTTGGTAGTCCTTTTAGATTTGGGCTTCTTTTGTGTTTTCTCTTCCAATGTTGGCTTGGCTGATGTAAGGACATCATCTTTCTTGGCAGGAGTTGGTCTATCAAGACTGGGACTGCTTGGAGTTGCTCGAGTTGATTTTCTTGGTATCATCTTTTTGGGTTTAGGCATACTTTGCTGTGCAACCATCTTCTTTTTGCCCTTCTCTGCTCCTTTTGTTGCTCATTATGTTGCCATCACAACTTGTTTCCTTGGGGACATTGTAAAGAAGATAGTAATAACTGACTGGTTAGCTTTTGGTTCCTTGGGTAGTGTTGGTAACGTTTGTAAAACCCAACTTCAGGTTAGAGTTTTACACGCTTGTAGTTTGCCCAGTTCGGGCTAGCCCTGAGTTGGTTCGACTGAACTCGAGCTAGACTAATTTTCAGACCCTGAGTATGAGGCCTAGATGGCCGTATGAGCATGTTATAGTGGCTGAGTATGCCTGACATGTAGATGGTAGCTTGACATAGGCTACAATAGAACATGAGTTGTCATTGTATACACGAGATATATAAATGATTTTTATAGGTTAGCCAAGGTTGTATGCATAGATTTAGGCTGGTTGTTGCATTTAGTATGCATTTGAGATTTTTAAGGTATCTCATTCGCATGCATTTGAGGGATTTTGGATCACCGGATTATACCCATGTGGGCCCAGCTTGATTGAGTCATAGGTTTTGTATTTGTTTGAGATTTTCAGAGTATCTCATTCTCATGCATCATAGGGATTGTATCTCATTCACCGCCCGCTCTATCAAACCCGTATACCTGTGTTGGCCTTTGCGTCTGTTTGCCCGTGTTCGCGTCCGCCAGTGTGAGGCTTGTTCACCCCATTGAGTCCATCTGCTTGCCTGTGTCTCTGTCTATGTCCAACAGTCCAAACCAGCCTAGCTGACCTAGCGCACTAGTTTATCTAACCCACATCGAGTTAACCTGGCCAACCCGGTTTGATTGAGTGAGTTAACTCAATTCGACTTATTTTTGACTGTTTTTCGACTGTTTTTGGTAATTCAAGATCCCCTACATTATTTTAGATGTATATTCATATTATTTAGCATATTTTGATTTTCTTGATTTTATTTATTAATTTATTTATTATTGTTTATTCTTTTTATTTAAATGTTTGCCGTATATGATGAGTGCTTTTGTGATGATTTATTATAACTATTGATATATTTACTTATTAATATTAATCTTATTCATGTTTATTAAATTATGTATATATATATATGTTTTTAATTATATATTGGTTCGTTGTAGGTATGTTATTATTTATTTGTATTTAATTGTGTGTTTTGAATTGGATAACTATGATGACTATGATATCATTATTATTCATGATTAATTAAAATTAACTAAATATTTATTTATTTATTGAATGATTATGTATTATTTATTTATTTATATGTTTGCTAACACGAGTATATGTGATATTTACTTGTGTTTAGCCGTGTTTTTATATAGTATATGTTATTATTATTATTTTATGATTAGAGTATTGATTATTTTCATGTATTTATTAGTTATCTATTTATTCATTAGTGTATGTATTTATTTATTTATTATTTGTTATTAATTATTTCCTTTATTATACCTCGATTTGCGTACTATATGTTTAGTTGTAGGTTTGTTTAGCGGTCTTCTTTATTAGGATGTACTGATGATGTGTGCACACACCACGAGCATGCATCATATAGAGATGTTAGTATTTTACTTAGTAGTAGGCTTCATGTAGGTTTTAGAGTCTGAGCTTGCCATAGTGGAGACGTCATGCTTGGAGCTTGGATCACATGTCCGTTAGGACATATGGTTTAATTTCCAGATCGCAGAACATGTTAAGTGGCTATTTTATCGGATCCCACTTAACACGGGCCATTTAACCGTATTTTACTTCTGTGATTAATAACCCTCAAGGATGAGACCCATCAAGTCTAATTTTAAAAACAAGATCCATCTCGAGTTGCATTTAGGCCTATTAAATAAATCCCTTCTCAGGCCTATATATGGTTTTCTCTAGTTTTTCAGTGAGTTGTGACACAAGGGCAAATCAACAACCGCATCTTGAGATAGGGCACGTGTTTGTCAAAACGAGTTTTGGATTTGATGAGCATCTATTCTATTCCCGAGGGATCCTGATAACTACACTTTTGAGTTCCTCAAACTCGGAGAAGTGTGGAGGTTTAAGGGTACTGCAATGCAGCGCATATCTAGACTTGTGGTTTCAAAGGGTATTGAAGGCGCATGCCTGAGAGTACTCAACCTATGTACTCAAGGCCAAGAGTGATACAGAGGATGTAGAGGGCTGAAAGAAAATAAAGTGATGTTCCCGCTCAAGGGATAGTTTTTAAAGTTGACAAAGTGTGAAATGAGTAAGAAAGGGGACATTGTCGCGTGAGGTCGATAGCTCTTAATTAATGCCCTTATGAGAGATTCTGTGAAGAAATATATAAATGTTTTCACTTAATACGAGGGTAAGGTCTCCTGTGCTAGTTTGACTATTAGTTATTTCTAGACCAGTAACACTCGTTACTAATGTTTTTCATATTATATACTTGTAGGTTTCGTAATTTTGAGTCGGCTTTGGTGGGAGGACAGATAAACACTACACACACTTGAGCTCAACGCAGTTATTGTCTTTTACAGTTTTACTTATATTTAATGTATTTTTTACATGTATTTAGTGATGTCTTCCATTTTTTTGACGTCGAGCGGGTTACTTTGATTTATATTATTGATCGAGTCCTATAGACTAGTTACTTTAAACATGACTCGATTTGATCATGACAATTCGGACAGGGTGTCACAACATTGATTCCTCACTATCTGCATTTAAGATTTCCTCCCTCTATTCTTTCCTTGCATCTGCCTTCTTAGGGTGTTCTGTTTTAGCACTAGGCTCGACTGTTTTTGACTCGGCTTGATAAATGGAGTCATGAGATGTAGGAGTGTCCATTGGTTCGGTTGTGATCTTTTTAGAACCTAGCTGCTTCTTTCAAACCATTTTGCCTCACATCATTGTGTCTGCTAAAGTAAAAATAATTGAGCTTTATATCTACACACCCGACAACAAAACAATCAACATTCCAAAGAATGAGATGTAGGAGATAATAACAAGAGTAGTGCAAGATATTACTTATGCAAGTGCAAATCTGTAAAGCCCCAGTTTTGGCTTAGGGTTTTACCCAATTTTAGTTTTGTCCAGTTTGGGCAATTTTGAGTTAGTTCAATCGAGTTTGAGCCAGACTAGTTTTCAGATTATGAGCATGTGCCCAAATGGTCATATGAGCATGTTATAGTGGCTTTGTATACCCAATATGTAAATGATAATATCATGAGTTATCAGTGTATACTAAGGTATACAGATTTGTTTGTATATGTTAACTAGAATTTTAGGTCTAGATATAGGCTGTTGTAGCATTTAGTATCTGTTTGGGATTTTCAGGGTATCTCATTGCATGCATCACAAGGATTTTGGACCATCGGATTGTGCCACTGTGGGTCTAGCTCAATTGCATTCAGGGTTTTAGGCTCATTTAGCCTTCTTGCCTCAATTCCTTCCTATAGAGTCATTTTGAGGATTCGAGTTAGTTTCGACTTTGGACGGTCTTGATCCGAGCTTTCCGTCTAGTCCACAGGTGGACCCTACTAGGCCACGAGTTGTCGAACATCCAATTCATGTCCACCCAGTCAACCCAGCCCAGTTTTTAGTTAACCCAGACCAAGTTGGTTCAACTTGGTTTGGTTTCGTTCAACTCGATTATGTCAGGTTCAGCTCAATTTCAACCCATTTTTGTCCATTTCTCGACCATTTTTGGTAATCGAGAACCCCCATATTAGAATAGATGTATATTCATATGATTTAGCATGATTAGATGTTATGATTATTTTTATTTATTTATTTATTTGTTCATTATCATTATATAGATAGCCACGCGAGTCATATTATGGAGTAGAGTCATAGTAGCTATCCTTGTTCCATTATGGAACAGAGTGAGATACTACTTGGGACTAAGTTAGCTAAGACCTAGTGAGCAGTTCAGTTCCCCTTATAGGGACACCTGAGTGTTTGACCTACACTAGAGACAGTGAGCTATACAGCTCCTTAGCATATCCTTTATTTGGTACTAGAGTCTACTATATACTAGCAGGATTCGCAGGACACCCGAGTTTAGCCCCTAGAGTAGAGTGCCCTGAGGGTGCACATAGTTGACTTGTCACATTGATGAGGATCAGGGAGACATAGATAGATGTTAGACCTCATACCTCGCATCAAGATAGTTTTTCCTGATATAGCTCAGACTAGTACCTTACAGTATTTTAGAGTACATGCTTGACCACCCAGTAGGACCCTTACGGGTGAACCTAGATTTTTCCCGCTGAGGTCATTGCATTTCAGTCTCCATAGTTTGTAGTGACCCTAGGAGTTAGTCTAACGAGATGACTCGAGCATGCATGGTCAGTCTAGGGAGGCGGTTTGAGCTAGGGGTGGGTATCGATCAGATGAATGTTGAACAAGCTATTGTCAACGTCTATCCGAAATTTCGTTAGACAAAACTTGTCCTACCAAGTTATTATCTAAATTGTCTGTTGGGCTTGATCAATGTCCGTGGACAGTCTGAAATTACATCCTTACCTTAAGGAGCACTGTTCACAGGAGGTAGAGAACCTCGTCTTCTCTGCCTGCAGCAACGCTCCGCCACCCTGTGCGCTCCCTGAGAACCGCCCTCCACCGCAGCCTGCAACTGATCTGTGTGCCACAGACGCTTGCGTACCTATTCACTGCCTGCATAACCCATCCGTCGAGTGCTACCTACGTACCACCCCCGCCTGCATACCCCTCCGTTGTCGCCTAGGGACCGCATCCACCACCACCTGTCGACCCCCTCCACCGCGTAACCCCTTTGCCGTCCTCTGCCCGCCACGTAACCCATCTGCCACCCTTGCCTCCACCGCCCTCTTCTCCACCCTCTGTTCGTCGTGTAACCCACCCGCCGCCCCTGCCTCCGCCACCCTTTGTGTGCCGCGCCCATCTACCGCCGCTTGCCTCTGCCCACCCTGTGGCCACGTACCCCTCCGCCGCCCTCGACTTCATCTATCTTCTCCTGCACATTCTCAATCAAACAAAGGTTAAGTCTTTATTTAGTATCCACGGCTTATTATTTTATTAGGTTAATAATTATTAAATTAATGATTATTTATGGTTGCATGATAAGGAAAAAAACTTATACTAACGAAATTATGCATAATTTCAGCTATAAGAATTTGTACAATTGCTTGGTGAAAGAAGCTTGCGTTGTGGAGGGAATAGGTACCGTCAATTAATAATATTTGTTGGTATTATTTTTATAAATGGAATTGATTTATACTAGTTATGACATTTTATATTTATAATTTGATATGTTTTTTTCAAAGATGGATCATGCAAGTTCATTACTAAATGTAAATGAACAAAGTGGAGGTGGAAAAGATAGTGAAAATTCGATTGCTAAAGAAGGAGAATCTATGGATGATACATTATCAAAAAAAGAAAAATGGCATCTGGTGAATGGGCTTATTTTGATAGAAAGTATAAGAAGAATGAAACATTTGCTATTTTTTGTTATTGTCAAAAGAATTTTGAGGGAGCCGGAAGTTATAGAACTACTCATTTATGGAGACATGTTGAAGGGAAATGCCCTAATTTCAAAATAGAACTTTAGAAATTTGATCAAGAAAAGAGTAGATTAGAGTTGGCCAAGGCAATTATCTTACATGAGTATTCGTTTTCAATTGTCAAACATGAAGGATTTTAAAGGTGGGTTAGTAACTTGCAACCACAATTTGTAATGGTTTCTAGGAGAACAATTACAAGAGATTGTCTTGGAATTTATGAAAATAAGAAAAAAAGTGTTTGATATGTTGAAAAAAGTTAAGAGCCAAATTAGTTAGATATTTTCACAAAATATTGATTATATTGTTTTGACATCTCATTTTATTGATGAAAATTGGAAATTGTAAAAAAAAAGTGTTGAATTTTGCCAGAGTTGAAAGTCGACATATTGGAGAATGTATAGCCAAGTATCTTATTAGTAAAATTTGTGAGTGGCAACTTGATAAAAAGGTTTTTACGGTTGCATTTGACAATGCAAGTGCAAATGATGGAGTGGCCAAAGAAATAAAATCTTTTTTCTCAAGTAGAACTCTAAATCTTGCAAGTGATTATTTCCACGTGAGATGTTATGCTCTTATTTTGAACTTAATTGTTCAAGATGGGTTGAATGAGATTGCTAAGTCTATATAGAAGGTTCGTGAATGTGTGAAATATATTAAATGGTTCAACTATGAAGAGTGATTGTTTCTACAGATATGCAAGTCAATTGAATGCACCTAAACATTCTTTAGTGCTTGATGTGAAAACTATATGGAATTCTACTTACAAAATGATTGGTGTGGCTTTAGTTTTCAAAGATGTTTTTGAACATTATAGTTGCTTTGATGTGAATTTCATATGTCATTTTGAGGATGAATGGGATGATTTAAGAGTGATATATGAATGTTTGGCTCCATTTTATGAGTTAATCGAAATTTTTTCCGGCACTAAATATCCAACAACAAATATTTTTTTCAACATGATTTGTGAGCTCAAGCTTCAATTGATGGAATGGTGCAGTAGTAAATCATATTTGATGTCATCAATGGGAAATGCGATGTTGGAAAAGTTTGATAAATATTGGAAAGAAGCAAATATGTTATTGGTGATTGCTTTGATTTTGGACCCTAGATCAAAAATGTCTTTTGTTAGGATGTATTGATGATATGAGCACACACCACAAGCATGCATCATATCGAGATGCTAGTATTTTATTTAGTAGTGAGTTCCGATGTAGGTCTCGGAGTCTGAGCTCGCCGTAGATGTGCATATACATTTGGAGCTTGGACCACAAGTTCGTAGGATTTTCCGTCTCTGCTTGACACCTTGCGTGTCAAGTTTAATCGTATTTTATACGTAGGACAACATCGGCGTTTTATTGCATCCCTCTGATGTTGGGCCATTTAGCTATGCTTTTTACGCATGTTTGATAAAACTATAAGGATGAGATCCCTTGTTGGTTTTCGAACTGAAGTTCTAGAAATATATGATACAAGCCTTTTCCCTAAACCTATTATGTAAGTACGCGTATTTTTACGAATTTCACAAGTGAGATAGTGAGTGGTACGGAGATATGTATAGACCGTGCTAGTACTCCTTCAAACCTTGAGGTAGTGCAGTGTATGTGGGTACTGCGTAATGCAATGCTTTTCTGGAATTTGTGGCACTCACTTAACTATTCATTTTACTACTCGAGTAGCGTGGCAGGTGATATGGAAGATGTGAGAGCATAAGCGTTGAATGTATGAATATGATTATGAGATGTGCATGCAAGCCCGTATTTGCTTACTACCCAATGTGAGGCAATCTTGAAGTTTCATAAGTTTTCGTGGGTAATGGAATACCCATTTACCGGTTTGTATTAGTTATTTTTCGGACCAGTAACATTCGTTATTGACGTTTTTTATATAATATATGTAGGTCTTGAAATCTTGAGTCGACTTTGGTAGGAGGATAAATAAACGCTACACACACTTGAGCTCAATGCTATTATTTACTTTTTACTTTTATTTAGTTTTGATGTGTTTTGACATGTATTTAATAATGTCTTCCATTCTTATGACACCAAGCGGGTTATTTCTATCTATTTTATCGATCGAGTCGTACCGACCAACAACTTTAAACATGACTCGACTCAATCGCAACATTTCTAATTTGGTTCTTAGGTGAACCGAAATCAAGGTGTTACAAAATCAATTCTCAGTACATATTTTTAGGGCAACCATGATATAGATAATACTAAAATTTTCAATGAATGACCTCATGCTAACATTTTATTTCCACATACTTGTAACATAAATTTGTATCATGTTTTGCAATGGAATTAAACAAGCATATCCAAAGACTATTTTTTTCAAAGATAGATCGAATTATGATAGAGGCAAGTTATAGATTAGGAATATGAATCAAGCTTGCAACAATACTCATTATGCTCATGTTGCAAATACATATCCAAATCATGTAGCATACTTGTATTCATTAGCAAGCAAAAGAACTAATAGACTGCAAGATTGAGAATGAGTTTGAGATACAAACCTAGCAGATTGATCATTGATTTCACTTTTGATTTGGAAAAAGCCTAAGCATTGGCAAAGCAAAAAGGCCTAGGGTTAAAGAACTTTACGCCTTTTTTACTTTTCTTGTGTTTTTATCTTTACCCTTTTCGGTTGGGCACACGTGCGTTTGGATGGGTCGGTCTGGGTTGTGATGCACCTTGAGGTTGGGTTGGGTTATTCTTGAAATATACACACACACACACATACATGCTAGTTTGCCTCCTAGTGAGCACTGGTTTTTAGTACCTAGCTTGACTCGATCCTTAATCATTCTAAGGTTGGTACGTAGGGTGAAGTGAATTGAATCACTACTTCAATATAATAGTGCTTCAATCTATGCCCATTTACCTTGAACTGATACCCGTTTGTTTCATTTCTCATGTGGAAATGTATTCAAGATAGTGTACAGTCCTATCCATTGGGATTTAAGCTTTCCTAGAAAAAGTTTTAACCTGAAATTGTATATTAATACCCGATGTCTTGGCTCAAAGTGCTTCGCCAGTTTGTGTCTGTCATGACATCTCAGCTCATCAAATTCATTCGTTGTGCATCTTTTTCTCTCCACATGCCTTCACATCAAAATTTGACTTTTGAATTACCCAATATGCATTATGCTCTAGTTCAAAAGGTAAATGACATGATTTTCCAAATATTATCTTGCAAGGGGAGATTCTGATAGGTGTCTAGAAAGCTATTCTGCAAGCCCATAATGCATCATCCAATTTGGTTGACTAATCTTCCCTTAACGGACTCATAACTTTTTTCAAGATTCTCTTGATTTTTCGGTTGGAGAACTCTACTTGTTCGCTTGTTTGTGGATGATAAGCTATTGTAACCTTGTGTCTAACTCTAAATTTGGTCAACATAGTATCAAAGACTTTGTTATAGAAGACCCGTCATCACTAATGATAGCTCTTAGGTGCCAAATCTTATGAAGATGTTTTTCTTCGAGAATTTTATCACTGTCTTCGCATCATTGGTTGGGAATGCCTGAGCCTCCACCCATTTTGAAATATAGTCTACTACCACCGATATATATAGCTTGTTATTGGATAGCACAAAGGGGTACTATGAAGCCTATTCCCCAAACATCAAAGAGCTTAACTTCAAGGATTTCATGTAAGGGCATCTCTTGCCTCCTTAAAATTTTGTAACTTCTTTGGCATTTGTCACATTGCTTCACAAAAGAGTTAGAATCTTCAAACACGGTTGGCCAATAGAAACATAACTGCAATACTTTCATAGCCATTCTCGGGCTTCCAAAGTGGCCTCCATTGTCTGATGAGTGGCCGTGGTAATGAATGTCAAGTATCTCTTGTTCTCTGATGCATCTCATTATCACTTGGTCACTGCATGACTTAAACAAATATGGTCTATCCCAGTAAGTGTTTTACTTCATTCAAAAAAAATTTTCTATTGGAATGCAATCGAGTAGGACCTGAGCAACGAGAAAATTTACATAATCTGCAAACCATGGTAAGTTAGATTTTCTTACCTAGAAAAGTTGCTCATCTAGAAAGCTCTCATGGATTGGCATTGCGTTGGCTTGGTTGCCTCATTTATCTCTATGGACAAATGATTGGCTACTAGATTCTCAGAAGCTTTCTTATCTCTTATTTCCGAATCAAATTCTTGCAGTAATAACACCCATCTGATGAGCCTTAGCTTGCCTTCTTTATTTTGCAATAGGTACTTCATAGCGGAGTGATCTGTATGAACTATCACTTAAGCACCCATCAAGTATGACCTGAATTTATCCACAACATACACTACAACCAATAATTCTTTCTCTTTAAAAGTGTAAGTCACTTGATTCCAATTCAGTATTCTGCTTGCATAGTAGATGGTATGGAATACCTTTTCGATGCGCTAGCCTAAAACTACACCAATGGAAAAGTCACTTGCATAATACATTAACTCGAAATGTAGTGACCAGCATAGTGAGGCAATGATGGGAGCAGAGATTGGCTTATCCTTCAATCTGTCAAAAGCTTATAGGCAATATTCATCAAAGTTGAAAGTTGCATCTTTTTCCAATAAATTACAAAGTAGTTTTGCAATTTTTAAAAAGTCCTTTATAAACCTTTTATAAAATTTAACATGGCCTAGAAAACTTTATTGTTGTTTTATCAATGCATCAGACAAGTTCATGCATTGAACAAGTAATAGAATGATGAGTAAGAGATTGTTTTCATGAGGATTTATTGTTTTAAAATAATGATGATAGCTAAATCAAAAAATCTACTAAGCTACTATAGATAGTGTATGATATGTTGAATATCTACCCTAAACTAACATATTAAGCGAGGGCATGAAACATGTGTATGTTATACTATGCAAAATATGATTCCAAGGCACAAAGACAGAAAACACAACTCAAGTTGATACAAGTTCTCTTGATGAATAATGGATTGAAGGTAGATAACTTCACTAGGTTTACAAATAACATATCTTGTTATCTTAATCGAGCTAAACATACTTATAGTTGACATCCGGGGAAACATATTTAATTATAACAGGCTTTCACATCTTATTATAACCTACTGCCCTAGAATAATTTCACATTTCTGTGCAAACAAAGACTAAGTTGGTGCATTAAGATTAACTCCCTTCTATGGATACCTACGACGCTTATGTATTCCTCTGGTTAAACTCATACGCTACTTTACCCATGGATATCATCGGCCTGCCTATTCCTAGGTTTCAACCAAATTTCTTGATCATGAAAAACTTAGCTACTATTTTGAAGTATTAAGCATGGTCATGAAGTAATCAACTATCAAGAAGTGCAATAAAATAAGAAAAACAAGATATTATATATCACCCTAGATCCATCATACACCCTAGATCACTAAGTATTTAACCCATAAGAAAATAAGAATACATCATGATCTTTATTAAAGAAGAGAACATAGTAGAAGAGAAAAGAGAGTGTATGTAAATCTGTCAGGATGAAGACCTAGTGTGAGCTTCTCTTCTGCAGTGCTTCCTCTCTACTACTTGGCGTCCAAAACTTCTCCTCAGCTACCTTCAACTTGGGAGTACCAAAGATGAAGACAGGAAGAGTGAGTTTTCTTCTTTAGATGCTTTCTCTAATCTATGATATCTATAAGAAGTATGATCTATGTACATCCTCCTTAATCGTGTCTGGTTAGAGTTTATCATGAACATGTAGCATCTTCTTGGTGGTTTCCTTTGTCCAATTTTGGCTAGGTATTGACCTCATCATGATGTTTCTAACTTGTTCCATTGTCCCCTTGAGATTGAGTGGGGTTGGAGTCTCAAATAGTTCAAATTATTCACCGTACAGAGCAAGAAAAGTCATGTTAGAGGAAACATTCTTGCACTTTTACATTCAACAACTAAACACAAGTGGCTTGCTAATTATTGGGGGTCAGTGGCAATGTTTCTTCCTTTCCCCACAAGGTGGCCATCCAACAGTTTGGAAGTATGAGTTGGTAGATCTATCCAGTTAGGTAGGGATCAATTGCAGATATGAAGGTACCCTTGTTGGTTACAAACTATGCTATAGGTGTGCAGAATTTCAAGTTTGCAAGTCCAAATTTGTAGGTATGACCATACTAGAAAGTGTCTCATATGGTTCATCCTAGGTTGGTGAAATGGTGGTTTGCTTCACTTGCACAAACTTGGTCCCGCTCCTTCAAAATATCATTGTTTATTTAAATTTGAATGTTAATTTATAAATATTTGCTAGAACTAGTGACAATCCAAAATTTTCAATTTTTTGTCAAAAATAGCATAAAAATTGATGCGGGGACATGAAGATGATAAATAAAAACTTCATACATGTTACACTAATCTACGACTTATCAAGTTTCTCACTCGCTTGACATTGGTTGGTGGTGCCAATTTTTTAATTACTTGTACTTTTGCTATGTCCACCTCCTAACCTTTGTTTGAGACTCTATGTCCTAGTAGAATTTCTTCTATTACTATGAAGTGACATTTTCCCCAGTTTAGAATTAGGTTACTACTTTCACATCTTTTCAAAACTTTATTTAAAGTCTCCAAACACTAGTCAAAGGTACTTCCAAATACTAAAAAACCATCTATAAAAATTTTCATCCCATCTTCCATCAAATATGAGAAAATGGATATCATGTATCTTTGAAATTTTCCTAGGGCATTACATAGTCCAAAGAACATCCTTCTGAAGGCAAATATTCTATATGGCATGCGAACATGGTCTTCTCATGATCTTTCAAATAGATTGCTATTTGGTTGTATCCAATGTAATCATTTAAGAAACTAGTATTTTGTCTACCTAACCTTTCAAACATCTGGTTAATGAATGGTAAAGGAAAATGATCCTTTCTTGTGGCCTTATTCAGTTTCCTATAGTCCATACACACACTCCATCTGGTGACTATTTTGAGAGGAATTAACTTGCTATTCTGATTGAGCACAATAATTATTCCCTCTTTCTTTGGAACACATTGGACAGTGGTGAACCATGAAGTATTAGCAATTGGATAGATGATTCCAGAATCCAGCCACTTGCATATCTCCTTGTTCACTGCATCCTTTGTAACGACCCGCCATTTTTCACGATATTGTGGGCCTAACTGGCTAGGTGTTACTCAAAAGTAAAGTAATTATGTCAAACTTATTTTTTATAAATAATAACATATATAAAGATCCCACAGTCTTGGACCGTTTCCCAGCAGCCACACTTATTTCTCAATTAAATAAAAAAAGGAGTCCTCATATTTATTTTGCTCCATACTCTGGATGTCAATCACCTAATCTCGTATCTGCATACCTGCGGAGGCAATTCCGCGTTAGTGATTACAACACTAAGTAGTATAATAGATAAAACAAAACAAGTACATTCCACTATTTCCTTATGTTTATTTTAATATGCGGTGGAGCGATTCCGCTATACTCCAAAACAATGCGGAGGAGGTATCCGCTGTGATCCGCACACCCCGGCCGTAGCCTTTTTGTGGGGAGGCTACCACTACCGTCTCCAGTGCCAGTGCCTCGCACACCCCGGCCGTAGCCTTTTTGTGGGGTAGCTATCACTGCACTCGGGTGATTGCTATGCCCCGTTTGTGGGGAAGCTCTCACTACCAATTCTAGTGCCAGTGCCTCGCACACCCCGGCCGTAGCCTTTTTATGGGGAGGCTATCACTGCACTCCAGTGCCAATGCCTTGCACACCCCGGCCGTAGCCTTTTTATGGGGCGGCTATCACTGCACTCAGGTGATTGCTATGCCCCGTTTGTGGGGAAGCTCTCACTACCAATTCTAGTGCCAGTGCCTCACACACCCCGGCCGTAGCCTTTTTATGGGGCGGCTATCACTGCACTCCAGTGCGATGGAGGAATCGCTGTGCCTCACTCACCCCGGCCGTAGCCTTTTTATGGGGTGGCTATCACTACTCCAAAACAATGTCGATGCATTACAAAATTCACGTACATAACACGACCCAGTGTCGGACTGAGTCAATTCATTGACCCCGGTTGCACTTGGTGCATGGTAGTCGAATCTGGGCTCAGGCCGACCTAGGCTACCAACAAGGAAAATACGATGTTCTACCTATTATACGTACCTGATTTGTGATTACGTCTGACTGTGACCCGTGAACCCTAATACAGTAATGGGGAGGTCGCCTGGGATGGAGATGAGGGATGAAATACTCACACAGTAATGGGGAGGTCGCCTAGGACGGAGATGAGGGATGAAATACTCCCTCCTCCTGCATATATATACACTTCAACCATTCCCTCCATTAAATTCTCATACCCCATCATCCATTGGTATTTCCTAGGTTCAACGACCCTTCATTAAATTCTCACACCCCATCATCCATTGGTATTTCCTAGGTTCAACGACCCCTTCTCCTTTTATAAAGAATAAATGACGGCTAGGGTTTGTGGAAGCACCCTTTCATCATAATTCCTTTAACCGGGTAATTGGGTAATTAACACAGTTCACTTAACCTTTTCACTCAACCTCTTAAATGGTATGGTTCACTTAATTAATGTGTTCGACTCGACTGATTCAACTAGAATCGTCCGATTAGAAATTACTTTTCAATTTAACCGGGTAATTCATACTTAACCAGCTAATGAAAAAAAATTTTTCCGGGTCTTTACATCCTTCATTATAGGATTGAGTTATCTTTGCTACTCAAATGTTGGCTTGTATCTTTCTTCAAGCAGAATTTTGTGCAAATAAACATTTAGGTTGATGCTTCAGATGTCGGCAATGGTCCATCCAATGGATTGATGATGATCCCTTAGGACGCTCACAGAGTTCTCTTCTTGCAAAGTTGTAAGTAATATAGAAATAATCACAGGTTAAACCTTAGGTAGTAGAAGAAATACATACTGAATGGTGCTTTGACATGGGCTTCAACTCTAGCTCTAGAGGACTAATAATGGATGGAATGTTCATTTTCAATACTGTTTGTGATGTAAACGAGGGCACTAGCCAGGCCATTAATACGCAACTAGATCTTCATCTTCATCCTCATCAATCTCCTTAGAAGTTACTATGTGTTCAATAGGGTATGAGAATTGGCTTCTTTCCTGAACTTTTATGACTATTTATTCAATGGTGTTTACTACAAAATAATCATCAGTTGTCTACAAATATTCCATGGCCTTGAAGATGTTAAACACTACTTATTTAATGGTTACCCTAATAATTCGTTCTCTTATGGCCACATCAATTAGGGTTTGTCCTATTGCAAGGAATGGTCGCCCCATGATAATTGGGACATCCTTGTCTTCTTCCATGTCCAATATCACAAAGTTAGCTAGAAAAATAAACTTGCCCACGTTCACCAAAATATTTCAATTTCTCCCTTTGGAGAGATGTAAGACCTCTTTCAATTTATAGGTCAAAAGGAAAATATTCCTTCTGATTGGATCTCTTGCGTACACTGTTGGGCCCTTTGGGCCCCCAAAAGGACTTTTAAAAACTAAAGGAAACTCGCAATAGGTGTCATATGCCTCTTTTAATCTAAAAGCTAGCTCAAGGAATAAAGTTTTCTCATTAGCCAATATACAAGTCACTAACAATATTTATAACCGATGTGGCATAAACCCAATAATCTCCCCCTTCACACATTAGGTGATCCCAAAATTATCACTATTTGGCAATCTCCCCTTCATAAAATAGTCGAAACCCACGAAGAAGACTTCTATAATTGGTGTAGGAAACGCCAAAGCCCACTTAGCTCTAATACCATTGTTGGACCTCTTTGTCCCCAAAAGGGACTTTAAACAACCAAAGGAAACTTACAATAGGTGTCACAGGCCTCTCTTAATCCAAAAGCTAGCTCAGAGAATAAGGTTTTCCCATTAGCTTATATATAAGTCATCAACAATATCCACGATCGATATGGGATAAACCCAACATACACTACTTGAAAGCACCAACTAAATAAGTCTTCTAAAAAAAACTATCAACAAAGATAAAACAAAGAAAATCCCCGACAACGGTGGCAAAAACTTGTTATGTTGTTTCATTGCATCATGTATGTGCACACGCCATACAAGCAGTAAAGTGATGAGTAAGTATCATTTCCATGAGGATTTAATATTTTACTGTACTGATGATAACTAGATTATTAAACCTATTGATTTGTCTACAAAGAGTGTATGACGCAATGGAAATCTAATCTAAAGTTAATAAGCTTAGTTAGAGCATGAAGTTGGTATACAATTCTAACTTAGAAAATGATGCAAATGCACAAAGACAGAAAATAATAGCCAAAGTTAGCACAAATTCTTTTAATAAAAATACATCTAGGAAGGATGACTTCACTAGGTTAATAGGTAGCACATCTTATTATGTTAATCAAGCTACACATAATTATAGTTAATATCCAGGAAATAAATTTGAATATAACAAGCTTCTGCATCTCATTACAACCAACCGTCCTAACATCATTTCACATTCCTACATAAATAAAACTAGGTTGGTGCATTATGATTAACTCCTTCATGTGGATATTTATGATTTTAATGCATTCATGCAGTTAAAATCATAAACTAGTTCATTTATAGATATCAACGACCTGCCTATTCTAAGGTTTGATCAAATCTCTTGATCATATAAAAATTAGCTAGTCGCTTGAAATATTAAGAATTGTATGAAGTAATCAACTTAGAATTAGTGCAATAAGATAGCATAAACAAGATATATTATATATCAACCAAGATACATCATACACTCTAGATCACTAACATCATAAAAGAATAATAATACAACATGAAGCTCATCAAATGAGATAACATTGTAAGAAGAGAAAAGAAAAGTTACGCAAATATGTGATTGTGAGGCACTACCGCCAACTTCTCCTCAGTAATGCTGCACATTTTCACTTGGCTTCCATAACTTATTCTCTGCAACCTTCGACTCCTCCTTCAGATTGGTGGTGTGGAGCTTTGGAGGATGAAAGGTGAAGAGATGAAGAGTGGGTTTTCTTCCTCGAAAGCCTTCCTTTAATCTATGTATGGATATGTTCCTTCTTATCTATTTGTTTGTCTTTACAATGTGAGAGAGGGTAACTATAGCCGATTGAGGTAAAATTCTTCCTAATAATGTGGTAACTTCTTGATAAGTTCCTTCCTCCAAAGTAGGGCACTTGTTGACTCTATTATCCATACTTCTAATTATGTTTGTATCCTTGTCCCCTTGTACCCTCGTTGTCTCTACATGGTTGGTAGAGTTGGTGGAGTTGTCCCATAAAATTCAAGTAATTCAAATTGGATGGACATGTGAAACCGGTAGAGGAAACTTCCTTTCAACTTCTATCCTGAATGCTAGGGTGTCTCCTTTAATCATTGATAGTTGATGGATCTGTTCCTTTTTGCTCCTTAAGGTATCCAAATTATGATTTATGAAAAGAGGCTTAGGTTGAGTTAGGTAGATCTGTTCGAAAGGTGGGAAATGTGCGCAAGTGTGCAGACTTCTTTTCCTGGTCAAAAGCATGTGTAGGGACTTGCAAGTCTGATCATGGGAATAGATTTGCAGGCTTAAAATGGTTCATCCTAGGTTGGTAGTATAGTAGTTTATTCCTACTTGTAAGTGTGCACTAGCCTTGTTCAATATCCTCAAAAATATCATTCTTTGTTTAGAATTAGTTGCAAATTTATGCATATTTGCTACAACTTGTCATATTTCAAAATTTTAAATTTAAGCAGAAAATGTTAGGGATAATGGTGCTTGGACATGAAAATGATATACATAAACAATCAAAATATTATCTTAATTTATGAAGTATCATCGCCGCCCAACCCCTCTCCTCTCGACCACAAATTAGTCGTCGATCTAGACCTCTCACCCTATGATCTTCCCACCGACAATGAACGAAGAAGGCTCTACCTTTCTATCCACTGAGTTCTCCAGCGAGTTCCTTCCTAGCCAATGAGATTTTCACGGTAGGTAAGCTTTAACGCCATTTCCCATCCCTTTGTTCCCCATATCAGTGACAACAAAATCACGAACTTACTATTGAATTGTCGTCGATATGTCATATTGTTGGTAAGCTATGTGTTGTTTGCCCGCCGCCCAAATAGAGTAGCCAGAGATAAGTTTGCTGACTTATCTCAACATTGCAAACCATGATTTTTCGAATCTGTTATTCGTGTTCATTGTATTGCTCATTATATTAAGTTGTTGCTTTATTTTATTTAATATTTGTAGAGATTTAATATTTACTCATTTTCCATCAGCTTGTTTCCGTGTATTGGTGTCTCACATTCTCTAATGATAAAAACTCGATTCATGTTAAAAGAAAAAGATTTTGTTCATTTTTTGTTTTGGCATTGCAAAATCCGAGGTGAAGCTGGTTTCTATTGTACACCTACATTGAAGGAGCCATTGTGGACCAAGATGCCTTACAATCTCATCAATTTTTTAAAAGATTCTTTGGCTTTGGATGATAAATAGGGTTTAGATTTTGATTTAATAAAATGTGGTAGTGCATATTTCGTCTAGAATCTATATTCATAACAAATGATATGACATAGAGGGCAACTCCAAGTGAAGACTTTAATAAAATCAGAGATTCAAAAACATACTTTTGCAGTGGATTATATCAAGGATGTTCTCACATGTTGATTCAACTCACAATTAGGAGAAGAATATAGATCCATAGCCTAGATCCCCAAAACGAAGCACCAACAACCCTAATCTTATTCAACGTCCTCTCAGAGAATTAGAATTAGTGTCGGATCTATTAAGGCGGCGGGGGGGGGGTATTTATAAATAAACCCAATAAAACTCCTACCAGAATGTGTACTCCCTAATATATACTCCTACCACACATAGGATATATATTTAAATAATAATCAGGGTTTAATTAGGTCAATCTCTTTAAATAGGAGAGTCCTAATAAATTTGGAAACTCCCCAAATATTAGGCATAATTAATACATCTAACGTCTCTCACTCACACAATATCAGGAGTAGCGCCACAACACATGGGTGTATCCCAAATTCTCCCTCTTGCACATGAAATATGTAATGGTGTGTTCTAGGCTTGATCACACAAAAAATAGGTCGTGTGATCTACGAGAAAACTGACACAATAGAGTTGTCACTATGTACTTGTTAGGAATAACATAGGAACTTTCACAACTTGTTGTCCCCTAGACTATTAGTAAATTTTTAACATCCCTTATATATAAAAAGTACTTCATTCTCAGTATCTACATTATGCAACCCATCGTTGGCGAAATAATGGTCATGATTTGGATACGGTCAAATAGTCTTCGTTTCACACTCATGTTCCTTTAATAACTAAAATAATGATTTTCCTAAACAAGCCCCTTATCACTAAATCTCTCATAGTTAAAGGTAACAAGTTAAAGAAAGTTACATTATTTTATCATCTTAAATATAGTTAAAAGTATAAGGGTATAAAGAAATAAAGACTATTTTGAGGACCTCACTTAGTGGAGAAGCATTGATCATTCTCCTCCCACTGTCCTCATAGTAAAAAAGCATAAACGATATAAATCACATGCTATAGTGGATTCTAATCTCAAAAAGAGTATTCTTTATAAAGTGTGTATGTCTATAATGAGCACCATACAAATCTTAGTCCAATCACTACTTTACAGTACTTGACATGAGACACTTAACATAGTTAGATCAGCATTGTATCTATCTAAAGTCTCATAATTGGCTATGTATGAGATATATAGTTGTGGGCAACCAAATCGACCATTAAAGAAATTGATCTCATCTTGATCCATATCAAGGCGACATGCATAATATGAAGTACTGATGTCTCATCTCTCGTTACTCTCTAGCAATAGTTGTGAATACTCGGTGAGAGAGTTATTTATCCCATTAGACATACTATTTTTGTGTCTTAGCATAATTATAATGAAGTAAAAAAATATATCTCTATCATAAATAACAGAAAATATAACAAAGTCTAATGAAATACATAAAAACTAGAAATATAATCTCATCATTCTAACATGAGAACTATATGTGAAGAAATGCATTTCATGTTCACTTAATTCTATTGTACTATGTCTCTACTAAAATTAAACTTAGCATCAATGTGTTTTGTTTTACTATGATATTTATGATCCTTACTATAAGCTATGACAACATGATTATCACAAAAGATCTTCATAGGATGCATAGATAAAATAGTAACTCCCAAATGATCTAAAAAATGTCTCAACTAAACACTTTCATGCATCGCACTGCAGCAACTACGAATTATGCCTCATTGGTTGATAAAGCAAGGGATATTTGTAGCTTGTTTGCCCATGAAATACCACCATCATTCTGCAAGAAAACACTAGGAAAAAGTAGATTTATGATGCTCCAAATTGCTGGCCCAATCAGCATCTATATAACCAATTAACTCTAAATCTACACCTTTGTATGAATGAGAATAATGTGTAGTGCCTTTGAAGTATCTTGAAAATCCTTTTCAGAGCTTGCCAATATAATGAACTTGGATCTGATTGAGATATGCTTACTAACCCCAAAGTATAGCTAGATCTAGTCAAGTGCGTATCACGACATGTGTTAAGTTACAAACTGCACTTGCATATGAAAATTTAGCCATCTTTTACTTCTTTATTAAAGTCAAAGGACATGCTTGGAGGTGTTTGCCTTTTACTACTGAAGTATCTATGGGTTTATGGGTTTATGTGCTCATGTTGAACCATTTAAGAACTTTCAATTAAATTTATCAATAATAAATTTTATGCATTCATTAACTATGATGAAATTAATTCAATAATCTCCAATCATTAGCTCCTAAGTGGTCATAAATGCATAATTAATTAAATAAAAAATTCATGTTAAGCCCAAAATTTTTAAATATTAACTGTCCCATAAAGGTCAATTAAAAAAATTAGTACCCATTAAAATTAATTTAAAATGGCCTCTCAAAAGATTCATTTTAGCATTAATTGGTCTTAAAAGATAAATCTTTATTCGAATAAAATTGAATGTGTCGGTTTAATCAAGTGAGTTTTAATTGTATTCTGGTCGGCAGGCAAACACAAACTAATGGATAATATACAGAATTGGGTTTCTTAGACGGACAGTATACGGTCAACGCGGACACGGCATTCAAACCAGTCAGCTTTAGGCGGTCTTATGATCGCGACAGGAAAATGGTCGAACCGGTTTTGGCTCAAGGTCTTGCAACAAGCGGCCCGGCCAGCGCCGGCCGGCGGCCGTCGCACAGGGAGTTCTTTAGGGGGAAGCCTCCAACATCCCAGCCGACATGTACGGGGAGGAGTTGCTCTGGTGGCCGCGGCAGCGGGCTCAACCAAAAGAAGAGCCGCGGCGGGCTCGGAGTGTGTACTGCGTCGGCATCTTCGGTGGTGGAGCTAGCTGGAGAAGTTTCGAATCTAGGGGAGCAAGCTACACGCTCAAGTCGACATCACCGGAGGGGATAACTCCAACGGTCAGGGTTCTCGCTCGGCCACTACGGATTCCAGCCAAAACTTGGTAAAGGTCCCTCCTTTTTAATTTTTTTTTTAATTGTTCTGTTGTTTTCCGGCCGACGGCCGGAGTTCGGAATTCCGGCAAGGGAGTCCGAGAGGGTTGGGTGGGAGGGTAGCAATGCTGGACTCCTGGTGGTCAAGGGCGGTCGCCGCCCAACATGGAAATCGGCGGCTAGGCTAGGGTTTCTTGGTCGGTAGGTTTAGGGCTTTTTAAAAACTGATTAATCCTTAATCAAATTAACAACAATCCTAAATCTAATATCAAATAACAGATCTAAAAAATTATAAATTTTAACTAAAACTGAATAACTATCATGTAATTATGTGATAATTACCAATCTAACATGATAATTACATATCTATTAATGATTCATCAACTAAGATAATTAATTACAAAATTCAACAATAATCATGCATAAAATCATCATAATCATGATTAAACAGATGTAGTTAATCAATTGCAGGTTTCTCATTAATGAAAAACAATTGATAACATCAGTATTTAATTAGATTTATCAACTACATCATGTATGAACATCAAATCTGATTGAATTACTTCAAATCAGTCCATAAAAACATGATTTCTAATTAATACTATTAATAACCGTCATGATTTATTATTAATCATGCATGAAACAGTACTAAACATCATGATTTAATTTAGAAATCATGAAAAAACGTGGAGAACGTTGTAAGGCTTTTGATGCCAATGAAGAATTGAATAAAATCAGAGATTTGAAAGCATGCTTTTGCAGTGGATTAGATCAAGGATGTTCTCATCAGTTGATTCAACTCACAATTAGGACAAGAATATGGATCTACAACTTAGATCCCCAAAACCAAGCACTGGCAGCCCTGATCTTCTTCAACGTCCTCCTAGAGAATTAAAATTGACGTCAGTTCTATTAGGGAGGTCTTATTTATTGATGAACTCAATAAAACTCCTACACGAATGTGTACTCCCTAGTATATACTTCTACTACAAGTAGGATATATACTTAAATAATAATTAGGGTTTAATTAGGTCAATCTCCTTAAATAGGAGAGTCCTAATGAATTTGGGAACTCCCCAAATATTGGGCGTAATTAATACATCTAACACCAAGAAAAGTCAGGTTTGTAATTTTGAATTTGCATTTACATGTGTGGATGCCACTTGTGTGTAATATATGAGTAGGGTCTTGGCTATGTTCTCTGAGTCGTATGATCATTTTATTGCTAATTCTGTTCATTTTATCCTCTAATTTGTGTTGGAATGGCATCTTCATTCCTTCATGTTTCGAGAAAAAACAAAATTGATTTGTCTCACATTCTTTACTAGCTGCAGTTGCAAGGGTAATAAATCACTTCATGTTAAAAAAAAAAATTGTTTTGGTGTTGCAAAGTCCGCGGTGAGGCTGCTATAATACACTTGCATTGAGGGATCCCTTGTGCATTGGGCTGCCTTACTTTCAATTTTATTGATTTTTTAAAGTTTCTTTGTCTTTGAATTAAACAGGATTTAGATTCTGATTTAATGGAATGTGGTGGTGCCCATTTCGTCTAGAAGCTAGATGCATGATAAATGATATGCATATAGAGGGTAACTGTTTCTAAGAAGGAAGGTTTGTAATTTTGAAGTTGCATTTACAAGTGTGGATGCCAAATGTGTGTAATATATGACTAGGGTCTTGGCTATATTCTCTGAGTCTTCTGTTCATTTTGTCCTCTCATTTGTGTTGGAATGTCATCTTTCTTCCTTCGTGTTCTAAAAAAAAGATTGATGTAACCAAATCTAATCAGGTATATGTATATTTAATTATTTGATTTAATGGCATTATAAATATCATTTTAGGAGCATATATAACATGATGGGTTTTCCGAAGATGAGCAAAAGCAGATTAGCACATTTGATCTAGATATACATGCTAGATGGATCGATTATATGCATTCATGGTAACAGTTGTCAGAAAAATGGATTATTTGTAGTATGGAATCTGCACATAGATATATATATGGTTGTTGCTTTTGATATAGAGATAGGGTTTTGGCTATCATTCCATAATCTGCTTTTCATTCTGCACCCGTTACCATTTAAGTCTCGTACTTCTGAATTTGTGTGGAGTTGAAATGGATTTCTGTTGCAAAACTAGCTATATGCTCAGAATTGGTTGTTCATTATGTGCCAATTTGTATTCGACATTTCTTCTTTGAAATTGCATATAGAATTGTCCTTAGAAACTTTGATTCTTAGCTAGGGTTTAGGTCATATCCTCAGAATTGGTTGTTCCTTCCATCCTAACTTGTATTGAGCTTTTTTACTTCTGAATTTGGATATGGTTGCCACTTTTGATGTAAAGATAGGATTTGATTATATGCCCAGGACCTGCTGCTCCTTCCCGAAGTTGTATCTAACTTTCTTTTTTACAGTTGTGAACAACTTGTCTAAGGGAATGAGCGTGTATTGGTTATCATTTGCATATAGCATGCTACTGTCTATTCTTTAAGAGATTATATTTTTTTACTTGGTTTGTGTGTTACCTTGATCTTGTGTCTAATTGTTCTGTATCGTAGGTGTCTGTGTTACTCAACAGAAAACAAAATAACAGAAATTACAAGTTAAAAGAACATTACAGAAAAATTAATGGATGGAACTGTGGATGCATTAAACAATGCCTACCAAGATTTTTTAGCTGCTGCTGCTGGCGTACATGAAACAAAGGAGCAATCAGGTGGGCATAAGACAAGTGACACTGATGCTGCTCTGGAACTCTTCAAGCAAAAATGGGAACTGTTTAAGGTTGCCTGTGATCAAGCTGAAGAATTTGTTGAGTCGATGAAGCAGGTCATCGGTTCAGAATGTCTAGTGGATGAGGCCACTGGATCTGCACCTCCAAAGTGCCTTATCAATGGATTTGATTGACTGGAAAGTGGATAGGGGTTTCTGAGAAGCTAGTTGTTATGTGTGGTTGATCTATGTCCAATTGCTAAGTGTTTCTTTTTTTTGTTCGGCAATGTTTCTCTTTTTTTACTTTGGAAAAAGTAAACGTGGAATATGCGTAAGAATGTCATAAACTCGAGGAAAGCTTGCCAATAATTATATTTGAACAGGAGAAATGTGAAATATAGATAACTTACAATGTAAGTATGCCTTCAATATATTTTCACCACGTCTCCATTGAACGTGTATTAGGTAACCTTCAAACACACATATTTCCCTAACAAACATTGAAGACAAATTGACGTGCATTTCTGTAATACATAGTTTGATCCATTGAAACCAGATTGTGAAGCCTTGATAATGCCATTACCCGAGTTCGGTGAAATCTAATACATCCAAGGGCATATGAACTCATGTTTCTTTTCCATCGGTCCTTGTCACTACAATTCTGCGTTGTGTCATGGTCATCACGTATCAATACACAGACGTTAAGCAACGAACGATGTTGCAATCAGGTCGGAATGGAAATGACTTTTTGTTTGAATTTTAATACACAAAATCCCTGACTTTATGTTTGTTTTGAATCAATAAAGTATAAAAGATAAAAAATAACAAATTTAACAGGGAAACCCAAAATATGAAGATAAATTACAAACCATCCATTATAACGAATAATGGGTATAGACATTTCATCAAGAGTACATAACAAACTCTTAGCATAAAATAAGATCATTACCAATCAAAGGTGGAATACAAGGAATAAGAAAACATATCTTTCTCCCTCTTACATTGGATAAACCTGAAACACCATCTTCATCGTCTAGATCAGTCGAAACTCATCCTATCATCGCTTTACAAAATTCGATCATCAAACGAAATCAATAATTTCTAAGTGGGATACACATCCAATTAAGAGTGACTACAATATTCAACTAGATAATAAATTCTAATTAGAAAAGTTTTTACTTTCCAACTAAAAAATAAACTCTAATTGAATACACTCATACCTTATGAGGAAAGAGACTCCCTCCTTTAAGAAAGAAAAGGAAATTTGGATACACTCATACCCCGTGAGGAAAGGATGTCCATCCTTTAAAAAGAGAGGGAAAGACTCACCATAAAACCTCAGTGAAACATCATTCAGTTATGTACACCCAGATACAATTATATATTTATAAATAATTGTTACAAAATATTATACACAAGATATTACTAACTTCTTGAATATGAAGAGCCAACACTAAATACTCACTCTTATAAACGAATCTCTTTTTCGTCGTTTATAATTCTTTTTAAATTTTTTGCACCTCCTAAAATAATTTTATGTTTTTACGGATTCCTCCCGTTGAAAATGAAGGTAATAATAGAAAGAGATTTTTATTGAAAATATCACGTATAATTTGAGTTTATTATTAATAAAATATTAGATGTGGGCCCAAAATTAACCTCACACGAGAAAATCATCTTTCCTGCCGTTGGATTCAATCCAATGGCTAGAAATAATCCTCCCCACAGTGGTGGATGGGACTGCAGTGGTGGATGGGACTGCCACGACGGAGGCGCATTGTCCCGGTGGGGAGCTACAGCAGTGGCAGGGAGGAGGTGGGGAGCTGTGGCAAGAGATGGCAGGTGGGGCCACTATGGCGGCGGCGGCGGTGGGGAGCTACAGCATTGTCGTGTTGTCACGAGGACCTCAAGCATGCACTATCCAAGCCTAGGGAAGAGTCAGGATGGCAGCGGGCGGCCTGCGGTGAGGCAAAACAGAGGGGGTTGGGGGGAAGGAAAGGGCGATGGCAATTTTGTAATAAAAACTTGACTCGTTCCCGACTCAAGTCAATATTGAGAAATAAATTTTAAAAAAATAAAATAATTTTGTAATAAAAACTTCACTCGGTCCTGATCTAGTCAATATTACGAAATAGATCCCAAAAAATATAAAAATATAAAGTAAAATACTAGAATATAAAATAATTTTATAATAAAAACTTATGGTATTTTAATCTATTTTTAAAATATTTTCAGGATTTATTTTGTAATATTGACTCAAGTCGAGACCGAGTCAAGTTTTTATTACAAAACTACCCCTCTCAAAAAATATCAACAAAATAGGGTAAAATACTATAAAATAAAATAATCCATTAGAATTCAATAATTTTATTTTATGGTATTTTCCTGTATTTGTTAATATTTTTTTGGATTTATTTCATAATATTGAGTCAAGTTGGGACCGAGTCAAGTTTTTATATGAAAACTACCCCTCTCAAAAATATGAACAAAATAGGCTAAAATACCATAAAATAAAATAATCCATTATAATTCGATTATTTTATTTTATGATATTTTTATGTATTTTTTATATTTTTTGGGATTTATTTCGTAATATTGACTCGAGTCAGGATCGAGTCAAATTTTTATTATAAAAAATTGACCCCTCCCGATTCGAGCCACTGTTACGAGATAAATTTTTAAAAAATATAAAATAATTTTATAATAAAAGTTTAACTCGGTCTCGAGGTCGCCAGTGGGCGGCCGATGGCAAGGTTGCTGGCGATTGGATGGCACGACAAAAGAGGGGGTGGAAAAACAGAGTGGCCGGCAAAATAGGGGAGGGAGGAGGAAATGGGCAGGTGTAGCTTCGTAATAAAAACTTGACTCCCTTCTGACTCGAGTCAATATTACGAAATATATCCCAAAAATTATAAAAAAAATAATAAAATGCTATAAAATAAAATAATCGAGTTCTAATGGATTATTTTATCTTATGATATTTTAATCTATTTTTTAATATTTTTTGAGATTTATTTTGTAATATTGACACGAGTTGAGAAGGAAATGGGCAGGGATAGTTTTGTAAAAAAACTTGACTCGGTCTCGACTAGAGTCAATATTACGAAATAAATCCCAAAAAATATAAAACAAATTCAGGAAAATACCAGAAAAATAAAATAATCAAATTCTAATGGATTATTTTATTTTATGGTAGTTTACCTTATTTTTTCATATTTTTTGAGAGGGGTAGTTTTAAAATAAAAGCTTGACTCGTTCCCGACAAGCATCAATATTACGAAATACATGTAAAAAAATATGAAAAAAATAGATTAAAATACCATAAAATAAAATAATATATTAGAACTCAATTATTATATTTTATCTTATTTAACTATATTTTTTGTATTTTTCGGGATCTAGTTTGTAATATTGAATCAAGTCAGGTTCAATTCAAGTTTTTATTATGAAACTACCCCTACCCCTTAATCGAGTAAATATTACAAAATACATCTCAAAAAATATGAAAAAATAGAGTAAATTGCCATAAAATAAAATAATCTATTAGAACTAGATTATTTTATTTTATGTTATTTTACTATATTTTTATATTTTTCGGGATGTATTTTATAATATTAAATCGAGTCTGGAGCGAGTCAAGTTTTAATTACAAAATTGCCATCGAGCCCCCGACCTCCCCTGTTTCTCCCCTACCAACGATTGGCCCCGCCTCCTCTGTTTTCGCTGCTCCACCCCGATCGCCGGCAACCTCGCTGCGGCCATCACCTGCACCACCGCCGGCTAGCGCCACCCCTCTTTCCCTTTGTGAGATCCCTCAACTTAGTCCCACATCTAATACCTACTGGGAGAAGATCCTGTTTATAAGTGGGAATGGGCTATAGATCTTTAACTTTCGGGGTACCCATTTTAAAGAAATGACTTAGCCCATTACGTTGCACTCTGGGCTGGGTCGTTACAAATGGTATCAGAGCCGACCTGGTTCCGTGTTAGATGGTGGGATGGACTAGGGACGTTGGCTAGGTTGCCGGTCACGGGCCAAAAAAAGGTCGTGCGCTGGGGTTAGCAACAGGCCAAGACTAGAAACGTTGGCTAGGCTGCCGGTCACGTGCTAGAAAGGACGTGGGTTGGGGCTAGCAACGGGCCAAGAATAGGCATTTCGGGGACGAAATTTCCTAAGGTGGGTGGATTGTGAGATCCCTCAACTTAGTCCCACATCTAATACCTACTGGGAGAAGATCCTGTTTATAAGTGGGAATGGGCTATAGATCTTTAACTTTCGGGGTACCCATTTTAAAGAAATGACTTAGCCCATTACGTTGCACTTTGGGCTGGGTCGTTACACCCTTCCTTTCCCCTCTTTCTCTTTCCCTTACCCTATTAGCCACCCCTCTCTGCTCTATTTCTTGGAGCGTTGCCGGCCTCCGTCCCACCGCTGCCATCACTGCCGCTCCCTTGTCATCGTCAACCTCCATCCAACTTGTGGTGCCGTTCAGGAACGAGAAAGCCGCCACTTTTATCATATTACATAGCACGGACCTCGGTTGCCACTGGCAATCGATGTTACCGTTGGGCGACCATCCCTAGCCCAGTCCCCTCCCCCCCCCTTTCCGATTCTTCCCCAAGCCTAGATTGCCCCGGGTGATCCAAGGTGGTGCTGGCAAAAACAGCGGTGTTGGCGGCGATAGGCGCAGCAACGTCCGGAGTAGGAGCAGGGGTTGATGTTGGTTGGGTTATTTTCAGCCGTTGGATTCAATCCAATGGCTGAAGAAAAAATTGAGCACAGACAAGTTGGCTGTGCTCCATTACAGCCACCATTTCTCCTATTATGCAGGTCACATGGCTAAGTTCAGTGATATTTCTGTTGGACCTATTACTTGAAAACAGCTTCCCTTAAAATCGTATGTGGAGATACGTGAGTGAAGGTTGAATCATATGAGGACGTGCAGGATTTCACAATTGCTCGTTTCGTCAGAATTCTGTAGCCTCCCTGCCTTATTGTTGATGGGTTTGTCGATGCTAATTTGAGTTCTCGTCCCCATGCCTTGAAGCTTGCTCAGTTAAGTCCCTATCTCCTTGTTGCCATACCTGCCCGAGTCATCGTCTTGTTAATTTTGTGAAGCTAGCCGAGGAGAGCCGCCTCTTTCAGCTGACATGTTGCTGCTTCGGAGGGACCATCACTAGTACGCTGTCGTGAAGTTTTGGGTTTGCCGTTGCTTTGAGGACAATTACCACCGGGGAGGACCATCGTCGGAGTTGAGAGTCTCATGGCCTTGGGATAGAAGAGCTGTGAAGCGTTCCCTTGCCGTTCAAGTGGAGTAGGAACTTGTACCATCTTAAAAGATATGCTGCCGCCAACCCTCGGAGCCAAGCCAAAGTGCTGAGTTGCTTCACCGGAGGGAGAAGAGCAGGTCAGCGCTGGAAAAGTCGCTCCATCCTACCGGAACCGATCGGGCAAGAGAGGAGACCTGAGATCCAGTGTTGCCATTTTGCCAAGAGGAAGAACCTTCGCTTGCCGATGTTGCCGTAGACTCCGAAGCTTGTCGTTGCTTTGAAGCCCTGTTATAACACCCCAAATCCGGTTCATGCTCGTGAACCGAACCGGCATGTTACATGTAAAGACCCGGGGAAAAAAAATCATTAGCTGGTTAAGTATGAATTACCCGGTTAAATTGAAAAGTAATTTCTAATTGGACGATTCTAGTTGAATCGGTCGAGTCGAAC